>JADRCD010188476.1:0-24654 GCA_019843815.1 Montemys delectorum | reverse complement strand
CCCCCCCCCCCCCCCGCCCCCCCGGTGTGTTTGGGTGTAAACACGAAGATGTAGCTAGGTGTGTGTCCTGAGGCCACACTTCTTCCAAGTCTGACCCAATGCTGTGAGCACTGGTCTGCAGAGGCATGTTGAGTGTGCGTAGCTCTACAGGTATAGGCCTCACTGTTGCCCCCTTAAGTTCTGGTGCTTTCTGGGATTCAGTGACCTCTCTGGTCACAAATCATGGCAGCCGCTGTTTGGTACAGAAAGACTGGGCTGGACTGCACAGCGAACCGTGTGCATAGTGAACCCTCAAAGCACATGGCGGGTGGCCTCAGAGATATCGGAAGTAGCATAAGTCTGGCCACTGGGCTCTGCAGGTCCTATGTCCATGCCTGGACCAGAGAGCAAGCCCAGGTATGAGAAGACCAAAGACAGCAGTTGGTAGTAGCTGCAGGGCCAATGGGAAACCCCAGTGAAGGAGGACCCTGACCAAGGGCTTATGGGGACTCTCTAACAGTGGCTTCCAGGATGCTAGGGTGTCTCTGGGGCCCAAAGCAGGAAGTGCTGTAGGCCCTGCCTCCGCGTCCCTAAGAAGTATGTATGCTCTGATGGATGACACATGCCAGCTGCCACACTCATGCCCTCCTCTCTGCCCAGTCACCATGCCAGGCCCCAGAGGGCTTGCCCCAGCCTAGTAAACACACGGCCTGCTTCTACCCTGGCTCCTTTTCCCACAGTTCATCTTCCAGACAACAGCTAAGGTCTTAAAACTAGGACTTGGTACTCCCTCCAAGAGCCCCCAGGGGTGTCCTGACACTGAATAAAATCTAGACCTGTGGCTCATAAGGATTTCTATCAGCTCTCCTGTTCTCACTTTCCAGCTAGGCTTGCCACGACCGGGACCTGCCTGACTTCTTTGCTTCAGAACTTTTGCATATAGTCCCCCCGCCCCGTGCCTCTGGATATCCTAGGCTTCTTATCCGTTATGTGGTCTCTTTTTGGAAGGAGTGGCCCTTGGTTTTCCCATGCCATACAGAGTCCTACTTCTAGGCTGTCCACTCAAGCTGGTTTGTCCCCACCCCACCCCCATTTCTGTTTGCTCCTAGCATGCCAGGCATTGTGCTGGAGAAGCATCTCGAATGGTGGCTAATGGTGGCTAAGGAGGGAGGGGGTGGACAGGCCAGGGAGGGAAGAAAACCAGCCGGGAGGGCTTACCTTCAGATCCTCATAGGTGTCAGCTGAGAGCTTGGTGCTGTTCATATTTAAGCTGCAAAGACTCTTCATGGCTGGGTAAGCATAGACAGACAGACAGACAGACAGACAGACAGACAGACAGACAGACAGTGAGTCCTCACGAAAGACTAGGGCAGGATGGGGACACTTAAGCCAACTCTCGGTGTGGATGTGTGAGGGACCTGCGATGGTGTGAGTTCAGCCATCATGGCCAACAGGTTGCCCATCTTCATGCTCTGGGGTCTTTTCTTGGTCCCTGACCTCTGACCTTTCTCTTGCCTCGCCCCCTCCCCCGGGGATCTTGGATGCTCCCTGGTTCTGCTGGCTCACATCTCTGACTTTTGGTCTCAAGAGCAAACACCAAAGTGGGGCCGCGCAGGTGCTTGCTGCAGACACATTCCAATCCTTCTGCTGAGCCTGAGGCTGAAGGGACCAGACAAGTGGGGACTGGAAGCCCCCCAACTGCAGATGCCTCCCAGAAAGTAGGCTCAATACTGCTCATTTCCTCCATATCAGTGCTCCCACCATGTAGAACCAGTCCACAGACTTGCAATGTCACAGCCACTTCTACTGTCTACTGTCACACTCTCTGTCACCTCCCAAGAGTCTGTCTGGCCATTTCATAGCTGGGCAGAGACGACCCGTCTAAGCTATCAGGTTAGGAAACAGGGAAACTGGAATATGCTGATTCCCAGGATGAACAACCCCTCGACGAGCTCTGTGAAGCCAGTCTCCCGGCCTCTGTTATTATGCTTCTTAAGACAGCTCCAGGAGCACGGAGGGGTGGGGGTGCGGGGTGGGGGGAACCCAGCAGCACAGAGCTGTGTTTCTGCACAGCTAGCAAGGCTGGAGCTGCTGAGGGGCAGGTGTGTGTATGTTGTGTGTGTGGTGTGTCTGTTGTACCCCAGAGAACTCTCCTTGAAAGTGGTTTGTGGTAGCTGGATGGAAGGCACAGGCTAATCTCATAGACTTTCACCTTTCCTCTAGACTTCTAGTTCCCTGAGGGTGGGGACACCCCTCTGCTTGTACTCAGCGCCTGGCCTGTGCCAGCCTGCAACAGATCTGCACACAAAATGGTTCTTGTTTGTTTGTTTGTTTTTCAAGACAGAGTTTCTCTGTGTAGCCCTGGCTGTCCTGGCACTCACTCTGTAGACCAGGCTGGCCTTGAATTCAGAAATCCGCCTGCTTCTGCCTCCCACTGCCTGACACAAAATGGTTCTTAATGAACTTCTCCCTTCCCAAGGTGCCCAGCTTGGGGTCAGCCCACCTGCCGCAAAACCCGGTACTCACAGCTGAGGGCCAGCAAGCCCGCGTCGGTGACTGGGGTCTCACACAGGTTCAGCACCTGGAGCATAGTGAGGTGTTCCGACAGGAGCCGCAGGCCGGCGTCTCCAAACTGTGGGGGTAACATGGGTTCTGAGCTTCTCCAGGCCTAGAGGAGGGCACCCTAAGGCTGGGGGCAGGAATAGAGGGTGGTGGGATCTGGCTATGACGTCATGGCCTTCTTCAAAGAGTTTCAGATCTTGTTTCCGACAGGGACATAGGCCAGGCAAGGATCTCTCTGTGAGTATCTGACCTAAGGCTCCTATGCCTGAAGGCAGTGCTAGAGGGGTCTTTTCCAGAGATAGAGGAACCTTGTACATTCCAAAGAGCTAGGCCAGTGTACTAAGCCGGGACCCAACAGGCTCCAAGAGAATACTTGTGTGTCTACTTCTCAGTAGGCAAGCTGGAGAGGCATAAGGTGAACTCTCAGCCCTGTGTCTCCCAACTCAGGAGTCTGTGCAGGAACTGCCCTGGGCCTCAGTGTTCCCAACTGGGAAATGGGCACACGGCCACCAACCTCCTCTTGTCTGGGGAGGGAGTGTTGTGGGGGGTTACGGTTATGTGTGGAGAGCAAGTGACCGGGCCCACGGACTCCGGGTAGAAAGGTCAAGTATAGGGGGTGAGGAAGAGGGCAGGGTGGGGTGGGCACCTGCGTGGACCACAGGTTGAGCTGCTTGAGCGAAGGCAGTTTGATGAGGTGCTCTGCGCAGGCACTGGTGACGTTGGTGAAGGCCAAGCTGAGGTTCTCCAGATTTCCAAAGGAGCCAGAGCTCAGCAGGCGGGCCAGGTCCGCGTCCTGCAGTGGGTAGCATGATGCTCAGGGCAGGCCCAGGGGTCTCTATCGGGAGGGCCTACTCCCTCTGCCTCGGCTACAGTCAACCCTGGCTCTGACCACCCTGAGGGCTTCGTGTTCCCCAGAAGCTGTGGGGTGGTGGCTCAGCCTGCGAGGTGACTCACAGCTTTGAGTCACAGCTGGGTTATAACCAAGGCCAGCACCCTCCCAAGCAGAGCGTGCACATGCACATGCGTGGTGTGTGTGTGTTTGCACACGCACTCGCACATCTGTGTTGTGTGCGAGCACACCCTCTCATGTGAATAGAGGGCCCACCACCCTCCGCTCCAGGTTGGCCGAGAGCCAGCCACACATGCTTAATGCCCTGGAATGTGAAGGTCTTGTCTTTGACTTTTAGCTGTCCCCTCAATTACAACTAATTTCCCAGCAGTCTTTGCAGCTAATTATGTCCAGGTACTGAAAATGGATAGCCAGACCAAAAAAAAAAAAAAAAAAAAAAGAACTTCTAGGAAGACTCTCCGAGGGAAGGGCGGGCTGCTCCCAGCCGCTTCCTCCTTTCCTGCCGGCTGGGATGGAGACACAGTGGCTGGAGCCTGAGTAGGCTTCCTGGTCCATGAGGAGGAAGCCGTGCCTTGAGGACAGGGTGGGTAGCAGGAAATCAGATCCCCAAAGACTTCAGGAAACGGGGAAAATGGTGGGCAGACCAGACGGTACAGGGTTGTGAAAAATCAAAAGCAGTCCAGTGACTGTTTGCTATTGTTACCATGGTTACCAGCAACCCCTAGGCAATACTGCGGATCTCACCAGCAATCTTTATTGGTTCTCAGGCATTGGAGCTTAAGAGTCTCACCCAGGCTAAACGGGTGCTCTACCTGTTCGAGCTGCAACCCCAGCCTCAGCATACACAGAAAGCTTTAGCGTAGCACCTTGACTCTGCCTGCTTTTCCTCTCTGCCCCTTCAGTCTGTTTACCTCCTAGAAGAACTAGCCTGTCTCCCTGTCCCACAGTAGGCATCTGTGTTCCCCGCTCCCCGTCATCCCTCATCCCAATGGCTGGAGAGCTTACTTTCCTGCTCTTTGCCTCTCACCCTACCTCACCTCACCCCGCAGAGACTAAAACCTACTTACCGTGGACTTGGAGGGCAGTGTCAGCCGGGTGGGTCCGCCTTTCCTTTGCTGCAAAAGAAATAACACAAGTTGGGACACCCGTCCGCTCTGTCACTATCCACATAAAGCCATGGCTACTTCCTTGGGCAGAAGATGCCACGGTGGCCTCTGGAAGGGCAGATGTTCTGATAGGAAGTGATGTCACCCATCCAGTTCTCGGGGTAAGTGGCACCTACTTCCATCTAGAGTCTTGGCAGGTGACAGAGATGCCTCGTAGTGGGGCTGGTTACACCTGGGCTATGCACACCTTCTGCCCAGAGCCATAGTCAGAAGGGAAGGGTGGGCCCAAGTGTGCACACATATACAGAGACAGCCTCTCTCTGCTAGGACCAGGTACGTCAAGGACACACGAGTCCCCGCATGGAAGTGGAAGTGGGTTGTGTGACTTCAGCCCACCCTCTTTACCTCTCTGTGTTCATCTCTAGAGTCATGTGAGAAGTACAGGGAACAATCCCCAACTCTCTGGGTATGGAGTGGCGGTCATAAGGAGCTGTCTCATGCTCCGAGAACTGCAGGCAGTTGAGACCTTACCAGCTCCTTCAGCTCCCGCTGCCGGTCACATAGCTGTTCATACATGCGCTTGCCCACGTCTGTGCTCTCCAGTGTGGAGATGATCTGCAGTTGGGTGTCATTGTTGTCGATGATATTGTATTCCAGCATCAAACACAGGATCTGCCAGAAGTCATTGAGGGAGTGTCAGGAAATGGCCTGCCACAGAACCTTGACCCATGCTGTTTCCAAAGTTTGGCGTTTTTCTGCTTTGGTCCCACCCTAATGTCTCAATCCTACCTCCAGGGAAACATAGGGTTTTTCTAATGGGGCCCGTTCCTTCTTGTAAGGTGGAGCCCTGTTCACACCCCCTTGACTGGTGGGCAGCTTGGCAACTGCTCTCTAGAGGGTAGAGTGTGGCAAGGCGGTGCTTCCCAAATCTGACAGCTGTTATAAAAACCCTATTGCTTGTGGGACAGGTGCTCTGGGAGCGTGTGGCATTGGGGGACTTTGTGGAGTCCTGGGAAGAGGTTTGTGGTCTTGACAACTTGAGTAGTGACAAACCCCACAAAGCAGAGAAAGGCCGGGGCTGCCTCAGCACTCTAGTCAGAGAAAGGACCCCAGGGGCTCCCCAATCGCCATGAAAAATCTAGGAGACTCCAAGGAAAAACAGCCCAGGAGAGCCTGGCTACCCCTTGGTCTGTTATGTGTTCCATGCACAAACAGTTGCTACATAGGTGATCAGAACAGTAACTTCTAGATGGCTATGATTAACACGCTAGGTCCCAACTGCAATGAACCAGCAGCAGCCTGAGAAGAGCAGCGGCACACCCAGGGGGCTGCCACCATACCTGCCAGATCCCATGCAATGGTACTTGGGGACCAGGGCCTTACCTCTGCCATGGTCTGGTTCCCTCTCAGGGCCAGGAGCATACAGGGGCCCAGCTTGTTTTCTGCCAGTGAGAGCAGAAACTTTTTGGTCTTGTAACAAGAGCCCATGAGGATGTGCACCTGGGAGGCAAGAAGATTCAGGTGAAGCAACCAGGACACCACAGCAGTGCTGCGACCCCTGAGCACCAGCCCTGTCCCCCTCGTGGGCAGGAACAGATGGAAACCCAGGAAAACAGTGACCCTCCCTGCTTGTGCCAACTGCTTTTGTCTCGGTGACGACCAGACCGTTCCCTGTGGAGAGTGACTGAGGACGTCATGTTGCGTGACTCAGGGCACACATGAGACACTGGGATGGGGTGCAGGCATCAGGCACAGTCACTCAGGCAGGCGAGGCAGTGGCTGCTGGAGTTGTCCAGGGGAACAGAGGCTTAGCATTAAAGGGTTCAGAGGTAAAGCAGGTGAGGACAGAGTGTTCCACAGACCAGTGGTGCTGATGGATACAGACCCGTGTGCTGGCATGCCGGGGATGCTCTGAGACAAGGTGTTAACACTCACAGTCTCTCTACTTTACTACAGTAAAAAAAAAAAAGGAAGCCCCTTTCCTCAGCTCCCTTCAGGGGCTATTGGTATGAGGTCCTGTACATTCCTAGCATTGAGGGTACTGGGTGGAAATTTCTAGGCAGTCTTTGCTAGGTGGGGACAACAGGCCTGACTCACATGGCAGTTGGGCTGTTCTGTGGTCTGCTTTCTCTGGTATACCAAACCAAAAGCTGTTTTGAGAGATCACCCACCCAGTAAACCCTGATCTCTCTTGAGATATGCTGGGAGTGGTGTGTGTGTGTGTGTGTGTGTGTGTGTGTGTGTGTGTCTGTCTGTCTGTCTGTCTGTCTTTCATGTAGAGGTGATGGCATATGAGCAGGGCTTCCCAACCTGTCAACAGAGGCAGGGGAGCCCAAACATCCTCTGGAAGAGACAGCCTAATCCAAGGACCACTTCTCGACATGTGTCTCCATGGAAACAACACACTTGCATTCCCCAAGGCTGCCTGCTTCCTTCCCTGTCTATATATTCTTCTGCCCCATCATTAACAGCTCTGGCATACAAATGAAATCACTCTGGTGGGAGCTCACTCCCTGAGTTCTCTCTCACACTGAGTCCCCACACGAAGGGTTGGGGGGGAAACTCTACGAATTGCCATGGTGAAACTGTGACATCAGAGGAAGCCAGAGAGGGCGATGGTAAGCAAGACGTGGCGCAAACAGGCGGCTGAGCATGTTTCTAGGTACACAGGACATTCAGAAAGCAGGTCCAGGGGAGCAGGCGTGGGGCTTGGAGCAGATGCGTAAGGAAAAGGAGCTAAAAATAAGGCCCTTGAGGTGGTGTCTGAGAGAACACGCCTGTCTATCGTCATTGCATAGATCTCTCTGCCAAATTCACTGTGGTAGCTGTTTACCCTACAAACCAGTCCCTAGGAGAGGGAGAGGGAGAGAGAGAGAGAGAGAGAGAAATGAGCTGAGCCAAGCTGGGGTCAAGGAGTCCCTGGGTGGCTCAGTGAGTATCTCATGTCTGACTACACATAATTGCTACCTACAGTGCCCCGGCGAAGCCTCTCTTTGTCTTGTTTTACCTATGAGGAAGCTGGAGCCTAGGCAGGCAAGTTGGCACACAAGGCCAACTAGTGGAAGACTAGGCAGTGACCCCAGGCCCAGGTCTAGGGGATGCCTGCATTTTCTCCACATTGCATGAGCCCAGAAGAATGTGTGATCTGTGAATGGAGTTGGATGTGTCAGGGAGAAGAGTGGGAAAAGAGGAATCTGTGCCTGCAAAGGGCTTGTAAAGAAGTCTTGTCAAGCAAACCGCTAGACCTCTCTGGGCTTCTCGAGGCCCAGGTGTGATTCCGTGGCAGCGTTGTTAGATGGATTCAAAAGAGCTGAGCACGAGACTTAGCTGACACAAAGCTCTGGAGCAGTGGTTCTCAACCTGTGAGTTACAACCCCTTTGGGGGGGGGGGGTCAAACAACCCCTTTATAGGGGTCATATCAGATACCCTGTACACCGGATATTTACATTATGATTCAGAACAGCAACAAAATTACAGTTATGAAGTAGCAATGAAATTTATTTCATGGTTGGGGTCACCACAACACGAAGAACTGTATTAAAGGGTCACACAGCATTAGGAAGGTTGAGAACCACTGCTCTATGGTAAAGAGAGTGCCAGAAGCTACTGTGGATATTTTAGTGACCTCAATACTTTGATCTGAGATGGGGATGAGGACCCTGAGTCTGGCTCCCAAGCCTCTCATTATGAGGACTGGCCAAGCAGGTGGCTCTGGAGTACCTTATGCCAAGATGTATCTGTCCCTTGCACAGAATGTCACCATAGCAACCAAGTCTGATCAATGGCTTGCACACACATATGTACACCCACAGAGACAGGGCTGTGGCTTTGCAGGGCAGAGCACCCCCAAACAGGCCCCAGGTCCCATCTCTATTTGCTTTCTATGTTTCTTCCTGGGTAGGTCACTTCCTCTCTCTGCACTTCCCAGAGCAGGGACAGGCTCCTGGCCCAGGTAAGCAGGTATTAGTGACACTCTCTGTAGTGGTTTGGCCCAGGGAGTGGCACTATTTGGAGGTGTGGCCTTAGAGTAGTTGTGCCACTGTGAGCACGGGCTGTAAGACCCTCATCTAGCTGCCTGAAGTCAGTATTCTGCTAGGAGCCTTCCAGATGAAGATGTAGAACTCTCAGCTCCCCCTGTACCATGCCTGCCTGGATGCTGCCATGTTCCTGTCTTAATGATACTGGACTGAACCTCTCAACCTGTAAGTCAGCCCCAATTAAATTTTGTCCTTGGGCTGGAGAGATGGCTCAGCAGTTAAGAGCACTGACTGTTCTTCTAGGGGTCCTGAGTTCAATTCCCAGCAACCACTTGGTGGCTCACAACCATCTGTTATGGGATGCAGTACCCACTTCTGGTGTGTCTGAAGGATACAACAGTATATTCACATGCATTAAGTAAATAAATCTTAAAAATAAAACAAAAAAAAACAAAACAAAAAAAAACAAACGAAAGGAGTTGCCTTGTTCATGGAGTCTGTTCACAACAGTAAAGCCCTAACTAAGACACTCTCCCCCTCTTCATGGCCAGCTCTGTGCTGGCCAGAGACTTGCAGGCAGGCATAGTGGGCTGGCTACTATGTAGCCCAGGATGGATCAGCCCGATGCCCACAAGCGGCTTCCTGTGGGGACCCCACGTACCATGCTGGCAAACAGCTCCCCGTCATCATCACAGGCCACCCCTCCAGGGCTATAGAGCTGGAACCAGCCATCCTTGCCTGCCCGCACACTCAGCAGACACGAGTGGACCTGTGGCAGAGGACAGACACATTGTCAGTTCTAAATGGTCTCAGGTACAAAGGTCGCATGAATGGTGTCCAAGCCAGGCAGCCAGGAAATGCGTCACAAGCTAAAGTCCTCCAACACTGTGCAAGTCCAGCCATGTGTCTTCAGCTCCCCAGGACAGTCCTGAGGCCTAGCTGGGAAACATTCTGAGGGACACAGAGTGTGGCTTTGTGGGGCAGAGTGTCCCCAAGCAGGCCCTGTCTCTATATCTGCTTTCTATGTTTTCCCTGGGTGGGTCACTTCCTCTTTTTTTTCAAAAAAAAAATTTTTTTTTAAGGCATGGTTTCTCTGTTTAGCCCAGGCTGTCCTGGAACTTGCTATATAGACCAGGCTGGACTCAAAAAACGCAAGAGATCCACCTGCCTCTGCCTCCCAAGTGTTGGGATTAAAAGTGTGAGCTACCACATTCAATGTCTTCTCTCTTTTCTCCGTGGGTCTCTGCACCTCTCTGTGCCTGAGTTCTCTCTCTGGCTCTCTGTCACTTCCTGTCTGGGGTTGATCACTAACCTTTAGGCCTGGGATATTTGCTTTCTTCTGGCCTATTCTCCACCTTTCCTGTGTGGGCAATCGTCCCTCCCTCCAGGCCTGACCTGGTAACCTCAAGCTTTCTCCAACCCTGCTGTGTGTGGGTCTCATCCTCACCTCTGTCTGTCCATGGGTCTCTCTGTCTAGAGTAGGAACACTGTCTGGGCCCCCCCAAACAAGCCTTCTGTCCTTCCTTCCCAGAGCTGTGGGTAGGGACAAGTGGCATGGGTACATGCGTGTGCATGTTTGGGAGGGATTCCACACCCACCCACACCCACTGTGAGCCCACACAGGTACTCACACATATACACACCCACACCTACCCACTGTGATCCCACACATGCACACACACATACACATCCATATCTACCCACTGTGATCCCATACACACACACATATATACACACCCACACACACCTACTGTGATCTCACACATGCACACATATCCACACCTACCCAACTGTGATTCTCCCCCCACATACACATATACACACCCACACCTACCCACTGTGATCTCACACATGCACACATATACACACCCACACCTACGCATTGTGACCCCCCACATGCATACCCCCCCACCCACAGCTTCAGGCTTAAGGAAAACTGAGACTATAGCTGGTGACATTTTCTCATTAGCCTTTCTGCTCCCCGCCCTCCCCCTCCCACACCCCCACTGCATCTGAAGATGGTTTGCAAAACCTGTGATGGAGCTAGAACTTTCTAGAATGAGGTTTCCCATCGTATCCTGGAGACCATATAAGAAGCAGGAAGGATGCTTACAACACATGGTCTTGGTTCAATCAGGTCCAGAGATCTTAAGCCAGGAGGGTTAGTGGAGGCCTGCCCTGTAGGCAAGCAAGGAGGTCTGGGGACGGTTTCCCTACAGCATCTAGACTTGGGACCTGAGAGACTGGGTCACAGGTTATGAATGTATGCTTCTGGGTGGGGCCAATGTGCCCTTACCACATCTGGTTATGTGGTATGGGAAGTTAATGACTTAACTTCCCTTTCCCTAACTCTGAGAGGGCGGGGCAGGGGGATCTCAGTGATTCTTTTTTAGTTTTTTGAGACAGAGTTTCTCTGTTTCTTCTGGCTAGCCTGGAATTAGCTCTGTAGATCAGGCTTTTTCTTGAACTCAGAGATCTGCCTGCTCTCTTTCCCAAGCCCTGAGACTAAAGGTGTGTGCCACCACTGCCTGGCATCGGGGGGGTGGGGTGGGGTGGGGGTGCGATTCTGAAGTCCCAAAGGGATAAGAATGGCTTCCTCTTGGGCTTGTATGGGTTAACAGGGAGCATGTATGTGCCTGATGTGGGGCAAGAGCTCAATCTGCCCTTGGTTTTCTGAAGCTCAGAGCTTTTGTGAGAGCTCAGAGTTTAACGATGACTCCTTCCTTGGCCCAGGGACCCCCTAGACTGGTAGCACAAACACAGGACCACAAAGTTGGCTGGAAGCTGGTTGGGCATTCCATGAAGGATCCACTGAATCTCAAGCCATGTGGCACGGGGACACTGTCTGCCAGTCTCTGGTTAACCAAAATGAAGTCCAAGACCACATCTGGGTGACTCCACACGGGGAAAATAGGCTGTGTCTGAACACAGGGCCTGGAACCTGTACAGTCTGTACTAAGGAGCCTCTGCGAGGAGACTTAGGAGGCCCCAAAACTTTTTTTTCCTACTGTAGAAAAAAAGGCTCACTGGGCCGAGGCATGGTTCAGTGTTCGCTCAGGTCCCATCTCCAATAAACAAGTGGAAAAAAAAGTAAAAAAGAAAAAGGCTTACTTCCTGTCTTGGATCTTCTGCGAACCTCTGAATCACGTACTTCAGTTCCCTGGAAGGAAGAGGAGGGTGGGTTATTTGCAGGCCTAAGTGGACAGGGAGGGGTTGGGGAGGGATGGAAGAGAGGACAGGAGCAGGTGGGGGTAGACAAGGCGAGGCACATGGGAGACATTCTAGCAGGGTTTGGATGTGTGTCACAGGGACCGCTCAGGAGGTGTCTCCTCAGCCTCCAAAAATGCACGTGGACCAGAAAATGGGCAGGAGGCTGGCGGTGGCAGGGGTGTGGAGGTGACAGGGTGCAGGGGACATTCACAGAGGGAGAAGGTGGGTAGGTGCCTGTGGCATACTCACTTTGTGAACTTCTCGTGTGCGAGAGCTCTGTACCAAAAACAAAGAGATAGGTAGTTAGAGGCCTTCGATGCCCAAAGATCACATTTCCTTCTGGGACATCTAGACTTTAGCTCTGATTTGAAGAATGTAGAGAAAACTGACAAAGAAATGTGGGTATCCAATGCACCCCTCCTTTGACAAAGTAAGGACCACAGTCACATGAACAGGCTGTGAGCCACTGGTGTCCCCAAAGTCAACACCAGGCCCACACCTGTCAACTGCAGAAGTGCATGAACGCGTTCAGGCACACAAGGGCTCCAGAGACCCAGGTGTGTTTGTTAATTGTTCCACAATTAAGGCGAGGCTGCACTAATTACCATCGTACATTGCCAGGCAATCAGGGACCATTCTTCCAAGTGAATTGCATCATGGGCCACTGTCAAGCGGGTCTCTGGGCCTATGGGGACAAGTGCTGTAGCCAATGAAGCCACAGACAGAGAAGGCTCTGAGGAGTCGGATTTCTCCGGTCTCCATTCTTGGGAGCCCTGAGGGAACTAGCCGGCCAGCAAATGGGGCAATTACTGGGTGTAATGTCCCCCTCGGAGGAGCTGCATTCATAAACACAGGCTCACTAATGGGCTCTGCAGAGAGCCCCAAGTGTCTCCCAAGGCCCAGCAGCTTCCAATCTGTCAAAACAGACCTACAGGCACGCGAGGCCCATGGCTGAGCTGACTCGGTAGGTTGTGACCCACCACCACACAGCGATGCTTCCCATAATGAATTTCATGTCAGTATGAGGGTGGGCGAAAGAGACACAGAGGGTCCTTTCTGGCTACATTCAGAGTGTTGTTAGCTAACCGTCATTAAGGCTCAGTACCTACAGCCAGCCTTTCCCTACACAGCCCTGAAATGGCTCCATGTGCGGTTTCTTTTCTTTTGGCTGGTTGGTGCACGGTAGGGTAGATGCATGCACTGTCACCAGAGTACCTCACCAGCCTTTCCCCCCTTTCCTTCTTCTGCAGACAGGGCTTTGTTATGTAGCTCAGGGTAGCCCCAAACTGGAATTATAAGCAGTGGTTCTCAAACTGTGTTGTGTTGAGATCCCTTGGGGGAGGGGGAGTCCAAAGGCCCTTTCCTGGGTGTTGCATATCAGATATTTACAGGCCGCTCCGTAGCAGTAGCAAACTTACAATTATGAAGTAGCAACAAAGCTAACTATATGGTTTGGGGGGGTCACCACAACATGAAGGACTGTATTAAAGGGTTGCAACACTAGGAAGGTTGAGAACCAGTGAATTATATAGGTACGTGCCGCCATGCCTAGCACAGTGGTTATATTAGCTGTCGATATTTAACTGTTCCCCAGGGAATGGGGGGTATTACTGTCCTCACGTGCTGTGTAATAAAAACTGTTAAAGTGACTACAGGATAGGCATGGTAGAGGCAGCTCTGTCCCCTTATGAGTTGAATGAGTCCCTAGGTTGCTGCCACGCCACGAGGCCTGAGGCCATTCCTATCACATTCTTGGTTTTTCAGAGAGGCCCTAAGCTAGGCCACATCTCTACATCTCGGCAGTGGGGTTTCGCCACCCTCCTCACCCCCACCTCCCCACCCCTGTGACCCTGTGAGCCCCTTAAAATGACATCACCCTCTCCTGTTTGGGTGGGGCCAGGCGGGACTTACTCTTTGGGGAATGGAATGGGTTGAAGCAAGCTGGCCAGAGACGGTCTCCAGTCATCGTAGTCGGACCTAGAATGAGAGAGGAAACCGGTGAGGGGCAGTCAGCAGGGAGAGGATTTCCACACGGTACCCCATGACATAGAAGTGTCTGGGGTTAGTACATTATATGGACTCTGCTTCGCCTACTTCAGAGACAGCAGCCGTAGCACAGAATGAATCAACAAAGAACATTCCAGACTTTCAAACAACAACAGAGGGACAACTATCCAGCCTCCCCCAGGATCTCACATCCCCCTTGCTCAGAACTGACACTTTCTTCTCTGTCTCTGTTCATGACCCTTTGAGGCTTCACAGAGGCCAAAGGGCAATGCTGGGTCTCTAGTCCCTAAATCCAGGTTGATGTCTGAGCCCCTCACAACCTCAGAGTGGGACACATCTGGAGAGCCTTTAAGGAGGGGGTAACACAGGGCCACTAGGTTGGGCCCTGAACCGATTCAAATGACACGAGAAATGTGTGCACAGAAAAGACCCTGAGAGGGCACAGAGAAAGGGCACCAGGGCCCGACAGCCCTGCCCCACCTGCACCCATCTCCTCAGAGCTGAGAGGATACTGCTGTGGTCCCAGCCACATGGCCTGTGGAGGCGTCACAGCAGTACAAGCACTGACTGACCGGACTCAAGGGGAAACCTACAGACTGATTCAAGAAAATAAACCAAACTAACCAACCATGCAATAAAACCATAATTTGGACTGTTGTCCCGGCTACCAGAAAGGTTTTTTTTTTTTTTTTTCTTTTTAGACAGGGTCTTGAGGCTGATGGGGTGACTCTTATGGGTAAAGGTGTATGTCCCCAAATGTCCCCAGACCTGACAACAGGAGTTTGAGTCCCAGAATTTACATGGTGGAAGATGAGAACTGGCCCCTGAAAGCTGTTCCCTGACCTCTGTATGTATGCTATGGCATTTGACTCTCTCTCTCTCCCTCCCTTCCTCCCTCCCTCCCCCCTCTGTCTCTCTGTCTCTCTCTCTCTCTCACACACACACACAATTAGGCAGGGTCTCATGTAGCCTAGTCTGAGTAGCTGAGGTGTGAGATGACCCTGGACTTGTTTCCTGGTCCCGAGTGCTGGGATTACAGACCTGGGCCACCATGCCATGTCCACGTGGAGGGTGACGTAATCCAAGGGTTTCAACATGCTAGGCAAACACCCTCCCAACACACAGACACTCTTTTCCTAGTTACTAGACCCCCGTCCTCTTTTTCCACCGGACCCGGATGGCAGTCACAATTATAATACTGAAAAGGGTTGTGTGAGACATACTTCTTCAGCACTTCCTACACACACGCATTCTGCAGAGAGCTTTGTACCTCCACTTGTTTGCTCCTTGCCAACACACAATGCAGTAAACAGGATCCGCGCCACTTCAATCGAAGAGGACATGCAAGGCTCAGAGAGGTTAAGCAGACTGCTGGAGCTAGCCCAGTCCTGACTGAGACACGGCCTTCAGGTTTCTGACTCCAGACCCTTAGTTCTCACTGGAGCTACCTGACTGCCATCAAGACCTTACCCAAAGCAGACATTTGTGTGGTAAGGAGCTTGTACCTCAAGCAGAGACACAGGAGAGGGCCACGTGTGTGCTGTGCCTCAAGGAGCCTTCCCTCCTGCCAGGTGCGCACCCTGGTGACAGAGTGAAGCTATTGCTCAGAGAATAAGGGACCAAGAAGTGATGCAGGACAGGTGCTTCCTGTTCTGCTGCCCCACAGTGCAACTGTGGCTGAGCATAAGCATGCTTCAGGCCCTGGGAGGAGGCTGCTCTGCGGCTGGCTGAGGAGGACTGCAGAGCTGAGACAGCATGGGGGAGAGTTCAACAAGGTCTTAGTCTGATGACGGGTGGAACCCCCCTCCCCCCATTGTGGGAAAGCTTCCGGAGAAACTGTGGGGAAACCGAGGCTTGGATGCTTTGCGACTGTCTACAAATCTCATCTGGTAGTTGAGGTGTGGTTTAGGTACTCCTAAAGCCTTGATCTGCATTCCCAACCCCCAGCACCTACGCTGTATTTATATCTAAGTCTCCAACACCGTGGGTTTGAGGGTCTTGATGAGAGCAAACCTCAAGGTAGCCTGTTCTCGTATCACAAGGCTCATGGGTTCTGCTGCTGGGTGAATGGCTGGTCCTGAGTTCTAGGCCCGTATTATTTATTGGTCCACTTTTCTTTTACATTCAGAATTCAGGCTTCCTGCCCTTATCTATCTGCACTAGTGTGAGGGTCCCATACTATTTTTCCTTCTTGTTCTTCCAGGCACCATTCCTGGAAGAATTTGTTTTTGATTTTGAGACAGGGATCTCATGTAGCCCAGGCTAGCCCCAAAGTTGCTACGTAGCTGAGGATGACCCTGAATTCCTGGTCCTCCTGCCTCCGCCCGTCAAGTGTTGAGATTACAGGCATGCTCCACCATGCTCCGTTTAGGCAGTGATAAGAGTGAACACAAGGACTCTGTGAACATGAAGAAAGGTCGCTACCATGTCGCACCAGCCCAACCCTTCTGATCTTAACACTGCTGACCTCTATGTCCTGTCCATCTACCTGGGCTTCCCATAGAAATAAAGTCTGCTGTTTTTCACCCCCTCCTCCTCAAAACAAATGCCTGCTTCTAACAAAGTATGGCTTAGATAACCCTTGGTTCGGGACTATTCCTGACACGCTGCCCTCCAAATGAACCCATGATAAAGACTTCAGGACCCAAATCACACCCTAGAAAGGTTTTGAGGAAAGGCCCAGAGGCTGGACAAAAACACGACAAAGAATTGCCAGAAGAGTCTGGCAGTGCTAGATAAGTCTGAGCGGTGTTATGGCTGACATCTAGGCACGCATGGGGCCCCATACTGGGCTCAAACTCGTTCACGTCATCTCCGGAACACCCACATGAAGAGGGAGGGACAGGATGTTTGGGTTCAGGTAGCCGGAGGTGAGGGGGCCATGATAAGGCACTAGCCCGCTGCACCGTGCCTGCCGAGTATCTCCAAGCTCAGAGGCTATAAGGATGTATGCTAGAATATGCCTGTCCCCTTGGATCCTTCCTGGGGTTAGGGTGGGCGTGGGGTCATCCATTATTTGCAAACGAGTGAGCCTGCTTCCCACGATGAGATCACCTCCACCCTTAACTGACTCACGGTCTCCAGCGCACCGATGCGTGCCATGTGCGGTTTTTCAAGGCCCTCCTGGCCAGTGGATGTCACTGTCACCGGGTTATAAACACTAATGCTTGAAATGTCAGCATCTCAGCCTGGTCAGAGATGAGCCTTGAACCCAGGATCCTGGTTCCTGTCAATGTTCTGCCCACTAGACAGCCCAGTGCCTCACCAGAAGGTGACCAAGGTCATACTGCACAAGAAGGCTATGCATGGGTTTGGTTTTTTTTTCTCTCTCTAATTTTTAAAAAATAGCCTAACAAAATAAACTTTGGAAGCTTGGAGAGATGGTTTAGCGACTAAAGTGCTTGTTGAGTAAGCATGAGGTCCTGAGTTCGAGAACCCAGAACCCATGTAAAAAGCATATGCTGCAATCTTAGTGCTGTGGGGGGTAGGATCACTGAAGCTTACTGTCTGCCAGCCTAGCTCCAGATTTAGTGAGACCCTGTCTCAGAGAACAAGGCAGAGAGGGACAGAGCAGGACGCCCACTGTCTTCCTCTCCCCTTTACATGTGCACATGACACACACATACCGCACACATATAAATAAAACAGTAGGATCTGTTCTGTGTAGAAAGGCTACTAGAGAACTCAAAAGAGATTCAGACACTCAGAATGCGGTTGAAGGGGGTGGATGGGCAGGTCCTGGGGACCTCAGAAGCAGGGGCATCGTCCCTCCCTCCCTGACCTCAGCTGCTCTTTCTTCCTGGATGGATGGATGGAAGTGTACCCCACTGTCATGGTTTCCTATACTATACCCTACCACACCCTGCTCTTGATGTCTCTGCTTTGGGTACCCAATACACCTCATATTCTGAGAGACAGGGTGAGAAAAACAGTTTGTGACCTCTGGCTTCAAGCACAGACCTTGGCTTAGCACGAATGTGCAGCAAATGCTTAAAGAACATGTGGATGGGGCTAGAGAGATGGCTCAGTGGTTAAGAGCGCTGGCTGCTTTTCCAGAGGACCCAGGTTCAATTCCAGCACCCACGTGGTAGCTCACTACTGTTTTTAACTCCTTATCTAGGGGATCCAACACTCTCATATAGACATACATGCTTCCAAAATACTAATGCACATGAAATAAAAATTTAACAATAAAAAGGAGAATATGTGCATGGATGAATATGTGGGTGGATAGACAGACAGATGGATGGACAGATGGATAGATGATGGATGAATGATGAACAGATGGATGGATGGATGATAGACAGATAGATGGATGGCTAGACAGATGGATGGATGAATAGATGGATGGGTGATGGATGGATTATGTCTGGCTGGCTGGGTGGATGATGGATGGATGGATAGATGGATGGATGGATGATAGATAGATGGATAGGACCCTGAAAAAACCCTAGGCTCTCCCTACTGTAGATCCCAAGCTGGTCAACTCGGCCTACTCCAGGCTAACCCAAAGTCGATCAATCCTGATGTGTCTTTGAAATACATCCCTTCTAGAAGGTTTCCAGGCTTGTGTTGAGTTTGTTAGAGGTGTCGTATTGCAGCGATGTAAAAGCCTGTCTCGAGGAACTTGTAACAGATAAGAACAACACACCGACTCGCTGGCCACATGAACATTCTCCCTGCAGCCAGTGGCCTACCCAGAGTCCTGAGTGTGGCTTTCTTCACCCTCACAACGTCCTGTGAGGGGGTGTCTCAATTCCACAGCGTATCACCTTCTCTTCTTTTTCCTTTTTATTGGCTTGAGACAAAGACTGTTTATGGCCCTGGCTGTCCTGGAACTCACTAATGTAGACCAGGCTGGCCTTGAACTCATAGACCAGCTTGCCCTGCCTCCTGAGGACTGGGACTAAAGGCCTGCACCACCACTCCTGGCTCCATCTTCTCTTTCTTAGCTCCCATCTGGCCTGTACTTCAGTACAGTGCACTCTCTCCAAGAACCGCAGTACAACTGGTAAAACCCTCCCATTACTGAAATCTCACAGCAGCCCTCCGAGGCAGCTGAGGCCTAGAGGAGATAGGGCACTGTCTCATGTTACTCAGTAGATAAAGCTGTGTCTGTCAGACACCAGCTTCTCAGCACCCTTGTGCCTGTTGAACGCCACAATGTCCTTTTCCTAAGTTGTCAAGAAGTGAGCAATGTACCTTACCCTGACTCTCTCTTAGGACAGGAAACACTACGCTATGACTGGGTGTCCATCTGTGTGTGGTAGTGTCTGCTCTGGGCTGGAGTTACAGGGTTGAACTCAGAGAGGCTACATGACCGGTTAATGTCACACGTGAGTTAGTGGTACCTGAGGGACATACACCCAAGATCCACAACCCTGAACCTGCTTTCCTGATGCAAAACACACTGGAGCCCCCTGAACTGCAGGTGGTTGTTGAGATCTAGCAAGTCTGAGGGCCTAGAGACCAGAGACTTAATAGTCAGACTATTCTTAACCTGGACATGGCTTATGACCCCTGACTTTGGGAGATGCAAGCAAGCAGGAGGTCTGGCCAAGCAGGAAGGAGTAGAGTACTCAATCACGAACGTTGGTAAGGGAGTTAACTTCTCTGTCAGTGGTGTGATGTCTCTCGGGCCTGCAAAGAACCCAGATGGCAAGAGACCTGAGGCTGGGGTTGGGAAACAGCCGAAGGCAGGCAGCTCTGGCCTGGAATGCTGCTACCAGGAAATGTAGCTTACAGGAGTCTATAGCCAAGAGCCTGGGGAGGCTCGGAGCACTGTGGGTTTGGCCAGGAAAGAAACAAGACTCCTCCCTGCCTTACAGAAGCCCAACTCTGAGCTCAGAATGGATTCCTTTGGCTATAGGACCCATAGATTGAGTTATACCATCCCTTGGCCTCAGCTGAGGGACATAGAGTCTGGCACTGATTTTAGCAGGCCCCCTAGTCCTCTCAAGGGCAACAGGAAGCACAGAGAGATGACTGCTGCCTCCACGATCTCCCTCAACTATAGGCGGGAGTACGTCACAGATCAGTAAGTGCCACCTGGGGGACATTTACCCAGTTCCATGTGTAACCATGTATAACATGTGTACACATTCAACTTCAGACACCATGGTACTTATCTGGGAACACGGAAGACCCCCAACATGTCCCACCCCGTGTTCTGGTTTACGGGTCAGGTAGCTGGAAACACCTCCACCCTCTGAACAATAACTCAGGTTTGCCATGTGCCCATAACTGAGGACAAAGGCTAAACGGCTGGTGATGTTGCAGGATGCTGGAGAACTCCACCTCCCCACTCACAGACACACTTGCTTTTTGATTTGTTTTTGAGACAGGGTCTCATTCAGTAGTTCAGGCTGACCTGGTACCCGATAAATAAAACCTAGGCTGTCTTTGAACTAGCAGCCATCCTCCTGCCTTAGTACTGGGGACACACCTGCCTCTGCATGGTGTGCGTCTAATTTGGACACGCGCACACACCCACCCTTATAGGACTCAGGCTGGCAGCAGGACTGGCCTCCCGAACCCTGCTCTCCCCACAGTGGGTTCCAGGGTACTCACAGCAGCTTGAGAATCTCCACGTGGCAGCCGAGCGTGCGGCCGGCCTGGGGGCCCAGCTCGATGCTCATGGTCCCACACGCTGGGCTGACCATGAGACAGTCAATAAGGTTGGGCTCGCTGTCGTTGCCCGTGCTGGCTGTCAGCGCCGGCTTGGCAGTGCTGGTGCGCTCCACCTCCACGTGGACCTCACTGGAGGCCACGACCACCGACTTGAGCCGTGGCTCAGACAATGTGGCTTCCTGAGACACCAGGTCCGGGCTGGGGTGCAGCAGGCGCAGAGGTAAGGTGGGCTTCCGGTCGCATGGCTGCTGGCAGCCGTTCCTGATCTCTTTCAGGCTGGGGGAGTTGTCTCGGCTGGATGGGGAGAAGAGAAAACAGCAAAGTGTGGGTGGGTGGGGTCAGCCCTGGCAGCCGGAAAGGGCAGCGCTGAGCAGAGATTAATGAGTTGCTGTACGATTGGGATGCTGAGGCAGGAAGGAGGATGTTTGCCAAGTTTCAGCTAGTCTGGGCTACTTAGTAGGTCTCTTGTCTCAGAAAAGCAAACTGAAAGCACAAACAACAGCAACAACACCAAACAAACAACAAACCAGAAGGCCACTGGTGACACAAGCCCCGACCTCCTGAGCGCTCACACATCAGCCCGGCTGGTTTCCCTAAAACCTCTGTAACAGGGCCACAATAAGGTGGAGCTGTCACGGAGTCCATTAGGAACAAAGAAGCGGAGGGTAGGCTTGGGGGATGCAGCTGGGTATGAGGAACACTGGATCTGGAGTCCAGACCCAACTGTCCGTCTCCATAACCTACCACAACACTAGCCCAGTGGGCACTCAACAGACACCTGCTCAATGAGTAAACACTGGCACACCTGTAGCAAGGCCATCCCTCTCTGTGATGGTCGCCTAGTACCTGGCGCAGCCGTACCAACAACACCAATCGGGGATCCTTCCTAAGACACCTGTGACACCCAAAGAGTCCAGTCCTGCTCCCACTTATTTCCAGAGGTGTGAAGCTGTTCCTCCTACCTTGATGCCACCGTGTCCCTCGGGTGACACTCTCCATTTGAATTGCCTGCCTGAGCCAGGTGAGAGAACACAGCACCCATTCTTCCTGGGAGCCCACAGCCATCTTCTACGGCTCCCAAGACCCACATTCTGGTGAGCCTGGACTCTCCAGGAGTCTTTTCAGGGCTCACCTCTAAACTCTGGCATCTTCAACCGTCCGGAGGTATGATGCTTGTGCCTAATGTCGTGAGGTGCCCTAAGGTGGTGACCGAAGATCTGGCTTTTTGGCTACAGCTGCTTAGAAAATGTGAAGCCAAACACTGATGTTTGGAGAGTTTGGGGTTTTTTTTGTTGTTTTTTTTTTTTTTAATAACATCAGGACTTCTGAGAGCCTTGACCTGAGAAAGCCCCTTTCAAACTTGCATCTAATTCCTGGGACAGCATCCTCAGGCATGGTAGCAGAAACAGTAGCTTCTAGGGCTGGTGTCCATGCTTCCGGGTACCAGGTTTCACATAAGTGCTTACAGATACTTTCGCCCAGGAACACGTGAGACAGACCCCACGGGGTTAAGTGATCTCCTGGATGTCACAGCTCATGAATCCAAGCGGCTGGATCCGAAGCTGGATCACTGTTCTTGGGGCTAAGTACTACCAACTAAGCTGTCTTTTTTATTTAAGGTCCCAAGACTCTGTAGGTTTTTCCTCCAGGAAGTCCCCTTTGGTTTCCTCTTCCTGCCATGGACTTCTTCCTGCTTGAACTCCAAAACCATAGCTTTCCTACCCCAATGTACACTTGGACATTTCCCCTGAATCAGGGAACTTGCAAAATACCCTCCCTCCCCCCCTCCCCCAAACTCAAGGAGCTCATCATCAGCTCTAGGGCAGGCCAATACAAACAACTGTCAGGGTTTCTACAAGACTGAGCACAGCACCAGAGGTGACCAGAAACTGTTTATTGGGCTGGCAAGATGGTTCAATAGGTGGTAAGGTTTGCACTTAAGCCGGACAACCTGAGTTCGATCCTGAGGCCCTACATGGTAAAGGTCAGAAGAACTCTTTTAGTTGTTCTCTGACCATGTGAGCCTCTCCACAATAAATAAGGCAAATTAATAAATAAATGTAAAGGGCTTTAAAAAAGAAAAAAAAAAAGAGCTACTTGCTCAGGTCCCTCTCAAACCTGTCACGTGTGCTGTGTCCCCAAAAAGAAGCAAGCAAGTGCAGTGTGTACCAGTGTGCAGGGCTGGGCCTTGCACTGGTGGTCCACGTGGCAGCTCCAGGGCCATGTGCAAAACTTGGGAAGAGATTCAGGGAAGGCCTGAATCCATTTTGCACCTGCCGTGAGCCAGGGCTGGGCACAGCCCACTGAGGGCGCTCAATCAACACATTTTGGCTCTGCTAGGGGAAAAGCAATCACTCGATTCTGTAAACCTATGAACTCCATAGTGGGCGGAAGCCGCATGTGGTCTGAGAGGTGGGGCCTGTGGATCTCCGTGGGCTCAGACCTCATTTGCTCTCCTGTGCTCAGTACTCCAGCTCCCTGTTTGCCTCTGCCGGGGTCGAGGAGTGGATTTTCAAGGCCTCTTGGCCCTGCTCAGTGATTTTTTTCCAGACAGCCACGTTAACCTGGGTCAGGCTGTCTGTTCTTTCAAGTGTGAGAACATCGTGTGCTCACCAGCAGTGGTGCGGAGGCCTGGAGGACGCTGGGAGGGATTGACCAATGAGCCAAAAAAGGAAACAACTTGGCAGAACCAGGCCTGGAGGAAAGGGGGAGCCATGTCATCAGCTGGGACCCCCAACTTGAGGGCTCCCAGGGGCTCAGCTGTGCACTCCTGGGAGCCAAGGCCAGCCTGCGTGGGAGGAAGGACGATCTATCTTACCCTCCTCCTTGTGCCTTCATCTTGACAGTCCTTCATGACCAAGGCCCTGAAGCCCATCCCTCACCCTGAGGCAGTAGCGGGGTGGTGGCTGGAAGGGCAATCCCTTGCCAACCCTCCCTTGCTTAAATTGCCCATTGCCTTGCCCATGTTCTCACAAAACATAACCCAGGCCGGCCTCCTCTAAAAGTTGCGTCCTCCTGCTCAGCATCTGTCTGGGTCCCACACCCACACGCGGAACTTACATTTACCTCTTATTCCTATTACTAGTGTGTGCGTGTGGTATAGGGTGGGCATGTCTGCTTGCATGCAGGTGGGTGCACGCATGTACTGGGGAGAGGTCGATGATGGATGTCTTCCTTGACTGCTCTCCACCTTATCTACGGAAGCAGAGTCTCTCAGTTGAACCGAGAACTCGTCCGGTTTCCCTAGGCTGCCTAGCCAGCTTGCTCTGGGAAATCTACCACATTGCTAGGATTAGAAGTGGCTACCAAGCCTACTCACAAAAGTTTAGCCTTTATGTGGCTTCTGGGGGATCTGAACTCTGGTCCCCACCCTTGTATGGCAAGCACTTTACCTGCTGAGCTCAATCTGTTATCAACGCCGGCCCTAGGGAGTCCCTTCCTCTTCAGCTTCTGTCTTTGGTCTTAGCTACACTAACTTCTCTAGGCTCCTGCCCTGCAGGGACCCTTTGTGTATGAGTAGACCCTGGGTGGTTCAAGCAAGCAGACTCCTGAATCCCCAGCCGAAAAAGTCTGCCCAGAACTTTGGCAGGCTGAGCGATTCTGGGCCACTGAATGCGCGGTTCCCTCTGCCTGGATGCTCCTCTTCCTACTTCCTATCTCCCCGAAGTCTGGTGGATCTCGTCTTCAACAGCATCTCCCTGAAGGGCCCTTCTAACTTTCTATCAGCCAGAGTTATTAGCTCTAGCCTGGGGACTCCAAACACTGCCAAGACCACACCGATGAATCCAGAATGGCACTGGGGGCCTAGGTATTGGTTCCTCTTTTCCTTTTTTCTAAGCTGAATAGACCCTGTATTGTGCTGGCAAAAGTCCAATAGCCACAACTCCAGGACAAAGGCGCTCTGATCGGTAATGTCAGTCTATTGCCTTGGTGTAAATCACCCACCGCCCATAACCTCTGGCTGCATAGGTGATGCCATCAGCAATTGTGGGACAGGAAGGGAGGTACATCTCAAGATAGACAGGAGCTCTCTTCCTACCGGAAGGGGCAGCACAGTCTTTGAACAGACCTCTGGGATCCAGCCACTCTTTCAAAACCAAGGAGATGGTTGGTCATGGCATTGAGAGGTCTCCTCCATGGAGGAGTGAGTGGAGACTAAACCTCCCCTCTCATGCCCTGCTACCTAGAAACACCCCTTATCTGTCACAACCCTGTCCTCTGCCTGCTGGTTTTAGTAGCTCCATTCACTCAAGATTAGAGATGCCCAAAGGCACTAGGGCATTTCTGTTATGAGAATACTTCATTCAGTACACGCTGTCGTCCCCCCCCCCC
>JADRCD010188475.1:20714-32534 GCA_019843815.1 Montemys delectorum | reverse complement strand
CCCCCCCCCCCCCGTCTCGACTTTCCACTTTCTAGAACCACAAATGATCCTGAAGTCACTGGTTTAAAACACAGTTTAAAACTTCTGTTTGCCCTTTCTATCTCCTTCTTCACCTATGAGGGACTGCGGATCCACAGCCCTCTCTGCTCCTTCCCTGCAAGCAGAGAGCTTGCCTTCAGGGAGTGTTCCAACCCAGGGACTCAGGTGAGATCTCCATTTTCTCTCTAGTAACATTCTAAGACAGGAACAGCCAGGAGGCACAGGCCTCAGAAGTGGCAGTGAAGATGGCACAGGATCCTTTCCACAGCACTATCTGCCCCTTTCCCTGCAAGTGGAGAGCCTGTCTCCAGGAGTTGTTCTGACCCCAAGACGCAGGGGGATGAGTGATTCCACTGCACACAGGTTTTACCAGAGGAGAGCTGATCTCCCAGAAGTGCTGACACAGGCTAACAGACACACAGGAGGAATAAGCTCCAGCCAGAGACAGCAAGAACATCTAACACCAGAGACCACATGGTGAAAGGCAAGTGCAAGAATCTTACCAAGAGGAACCAAGACTACTTGGCTTCATCAGAATGTAGTACTCCCACCACAGCAAGTCTTGGATATCCCAAAACACCAGAAAAGCAAGATTTGGATCTAAAATCATATCTCACAATGTTGATAGAAGAATTTATGAAGAGCATGAATAAGTCCCTTAAAGAAATACAGGAGAACACAGGTAAACAGATTCAAGCCCTTAATGAGGAAACACAAAAGTCCCTTAAAGAATTACAGGAAAGCACAACCAAACAGGTGAAGGAACTGAACAAAATCATCCAGGAGCTAAAAATGGAAGGAGAAACAATTAAGAAATCACAAAAAGAGACAACTCTGGAGATAGAATTCCTAGGAAAGAAGTCAGGAACCATAGATACAAGCATCACCAACAGAATGCAAGAAATAGAAGAGAGAATCTCAGGGGCAGAAGATACCATAGAAAACATTGACACAACAGTCAAAGAAAACACAAAATGCAAAAAGCTCCTAACCCAAAACATCCAGGAAATCCAGGACACAATGAGAAGACCAAACCTAAGGATAATAGATATAGAAGAGAGTGAAGACCTCCAACTTAAAGGGCCAGTAAATATCTTCAACAAAATTATAGAAGAAAACTTCCCTAACCTAAAGAAAGATGCCCATGAACATACAAGAAGCCTATAGAACTCCAAATAGACAGGACCAGAAAAGAAATTCCTCCTGCCACATAATAGTCAAAACACCAAATGCACAAAACAAAGAAAGAATATTAAAAGTAGTGAGGGAAAAAGGTCAAGTAACATATAAAGGCAGGCCTATCAGAATTACACCAGATTTCTTGCCAGAGACTATGAAAGCCAGAAGATACTGGGTTGATGTCATACAGACCCTAAGCGAACACAAATGCCAGCTCAGACTACTATACCCAGCAAAACTCTCAATTACCATAGATGGAGAAACCAAAGTATTCCATGACAAAACCAAATTTATGTAATATATTTCTACAAATCCAGCCCTTCAAAGGATAATAAATGGAAAACTTCAACACAAGGAGGGAAAAAGCAAAAAAGTAATTTTCCAACAAAACTAAAAGAAGATAGCCACATGAACAGAATTCCAACTCTAACAACAAAAATAGCAGGAAGAAACAATTACCTGTCCTCAATATCAATTAATATCAATTGACTCAATTTCCCAATAAAAGGACATAGACTATCAGACTGGGTATATAAACAGAACCCAATATTTTGTTGCACACAGGAAACCCACCTCAGAAACAAAGACAGATACTACTTGAGAATAAAAGGGTGGAAAAAAAATTTCCAAGCCAATGGTCCCAAGAAAAAAGCTGAGTAGCCATTCCAGTATTGAACAAAATCAACTTTCACCCTAAAGTGATCAAAAAAGATAAGGAGGGACTCTTCAAATTCATCAAAGGTATGATCTACCAAGATGAATTCTCAATTTTGAACCTCTATACTACAAATGCAAGGGCATCTACATTCATAAAAGAAACTTTACTAAAGCTCAAAGCACACATTGCACCTCACACAATAATAGTGAGAGATTTCAACACCCCACTCTCATCAATGGACAGATCATGGAAACAGAAACTAAACAGAGACATGGTGAGACTAACAGAAGTTATGAAACAGATGGATTTAACAGATATCTATAGAACTTTTTATCCTAAAACAAAAGGATATACCTTCTTTTCAGCACCTCATAGTACCTTCTCCAAAATTGACCATATAATTGATTACAGATCAGGCCTCAACAGATATAAGAAAATTCAAATAATTCCTTGCATCCTAATCAAATCACCATGGACTAAGGCTGCTCCTCAATAACAACATAAACAATAGATTGTCCACATACACGTGGAAGCTTAACAACACTCTACTCAGTGGTAACTTAGTCAAGGAAGAAATAAAGAAAGAAATTAAAGAATGTATGGGGTTTAATGAAAATGAAGCCACAACATACCCAAACTTATGGGACACAATGAAAGCAGTCCTAAGAGGAAAATTCCCAGCTTTACGTGCCTCCAAAAAGAAAGTGGAGAGAGCATATACCAGCAATTTGACAGCACATCTGAAAGCTCTAGAACAAAAGAAGCAAATTCAACTAAGAGGAGTCAAAGGCAGGAAATAATCAAAGTTCGGGTTAAAATCAAGCAAATAGAAACAAAAAGAACTATACAAAGAATCAACCAAATCAGGAGCTGGTTCTTTAAGAAAAATCAACAATATACATAAACCCTTAGCCCAACTAACCACAGGGCACAGAGACATTATCCTAATTAACAAGATCAGAAATGAAAATGTAGACATAACAACAGACACTGAGGAAATCCAAAAAATCGTGAGAGCCTACTACAAAGACCTATACTCAACAAAACTGGAAAACCTGGATGAACTGGACAATTTTCTAGACAGATACCAGGTACCAAAATTAGATCAAGATCAGATCAACGATATAAACAGTCCCATATCTGCTAATGAAATAGAAACAGTCATTAATAGTCTCCCAACCAAAAAAAAGCCCAGGACTAGATGGTTTTAGTGCAGACTTTTATCAAACCTTCAAAGAAGACCTAATACCAATACTCCTCAAAATATTACACAAAATAGAAACAGAGGGTACTCTACCCAATTTGTTCTATGAAGCCACAATTACTCTTATAACTAAACCACACAAAGACCTAACAAAGAAAGAAAACATCAGACCAATTTCCCTTATGAATATCGATGCAAAAATACTCAATAAAATTCTTGCAAACTGAATCAAAGACACATCAAAAAGATCATCCATCATTATCAAGTAGGCTTCATCCCAGGGATGCAGGGATCGTTCTATATTAATAAATCCATGAATGTAATTCACCATATGAACAAACTCAAAGGAAAAAACCATATGATCATCTCATTAGATGCTAAGAAAGCATTTGACAAAATCCAACATCCCTTCATAATAAAAGTCTTGGAAAGATCAGGAATTCAAGGCTCATACTTAAACATAGTAAAAGCAATATACAGCAAACAAGTAGCCAATATCAAACAAAATGGAGAGAAACTTGAAGCAATCCCACTAAAATCAGGGACTAGACAAGGGTGCCCACTCTCTCCCTACCTATTCAATATTGTATTTGAAGTCCTAACCAGAGCAATTAGACAACAAAAGGAGACCAAAGGGATACAAATTGGAAAGGAAGAAGTCAAATTATCACTTTTTGCTGATGATATGATAGTATACTTAAGTATACTATCCCCAAAAATTCCACCATAGAGCTCCTAAACCCGATGAACAACTTCAGCAAAGTAGCTGGAAATAAAATTAACTCAAGCAAATCAGAAGCCTTCCTATACACAAAAGATAAACAGGCTGAGAAAGAAATTAGGGAAAAAATATCCTTCACAATAGTCACAAATAATATAAAGTACCTTGGTGTGACTCTAACTAAACAAGTAAAAGATCTGTTTGACAAAACTACAAATCTCTGAAGAAGGAAATTGAAGAAGATCTCAGAAGATGCAAAGATCTCCCATGCTCATGGATTAGCAGGATTAATATAATAAAAATGGCCATCTTGCCAAAAGCAATCCACATATTCAATGCAATCCCCATCAAAATTCCAACTCAATTCCTCACAGACTTAGAAAGAGCAATTTGCAAATTCATCTGGAATAACAAAAAACCCAGGATAGCCAAAACTATTCTCAACAATAAAGGAACTTCTGGTGGAATCACCATTCCTGACCTTAAGCTGTACTACAGAGCAATTGTGATAAAAACTGCATGGTATTGTTACAGTGAGTGACGGGCTGGTAGATCAATGGAACAGAATTGAATATAAAGAAATTAACCCACAAATCTATGGCCACTTGACCTTTGACAAAGGAGCTAAAACCATCCAGTGGAATATAAGACAGCATTTTCAACAAATGGTGCTGGTTCAACTGGCAGTTAGTATGTAGAAGAATGCAAATTGATCCATTCCTATCTTCTTGTACAAAGCTCAAGTCCAAGTAGATCAAGGATCTCCACATTAAACCAGATACCCTGAAAGTAATAGAAAAGAAAGTGGGGAAGAGCCTCGAGCACATAGGCACAGGGGATATTTTCCTAAACAGAACACCAATAGCTTATGCTCTAAGATCAAGAATTGACAAATGAGACCTCATAAAATTGTAAAGCTTCTGTAAGGCAAAAGACACTGTCAATAGCACAAAACAGCTACCAACAAATTGGGAAAGGATCTTTACCAATCCTATATCTGATAGAGGGCTAATATCTAATATATACAGAGAACTCAAGACGTTAGACTCCAGAGAACCAAATAACCCTATTAAAAATGGGGTACAGAGCTAAACAAAGAATTCTCAACTGACAAATACCAAATGGCTAAGAAGCATCTAAAGAAATGTTCAATATCCTTAGTCATCAGGGAAATGCAAATCAAAATAACCCTGAGATTCCACCTCACACCAGTCAGAATGGCTAGGATAAAAAACTCAGGTGACAGCAAATGCTGGCAAGGTTGTGGAGGAAGAGGAACACTGCAAGCTGGTACAACCACTCTCAAAATCAGTTTGTCCATTTCTCCGGAAATTGGACATAGTATGACCAGAGGACACAGCTATACCACTCCTGGTCATATACCCAGAAGATGTCCAACATGTAATAAGGACACATGCTCCACTGTTCATAGAAGACTTTTTTATAATAGCCAGAAACTGTCCCTCAACAGAGGAATGGATACAGAAAATGTGGTTTATCTACACAATGGAGTACTACTCAGCTATTACAAACAATGAATTTATGAAATTCTTAGGGAAATGGATGCATCTGGAGAATATCATGCTGAGTGAGGTAACCCAATCACAAAAGAACACACATAATATGCATTCTCTGATAAGTAGATATTAGCCTAGAAGATTGGAATACACAAAGTACAAACCACAAACCACGGGAAACTCAAGAAGAAGGAAGAACAAAGTGTGGATACTTCATTACTTCTTAAAAGGGGGAACAAAATACCCATGGAAGGAGTTGTATACACTAACTATGGAGCAGAGAGTAAAGGAAGGACAATTCAGAGATTGCTCCACCTGGGAATCCTTCCCATATTCAGTCATCAAATCTAGACACTATTGTGGATTCCAGCAAGTTCTAGATGACAAGATCCTGAGATAGCTGTCTCCTGAGAGGCTCTGACAGTACCTGCTTGACTAATACAGAAGTAGAGGCTCACAGCCATCCATTGGACTGAATACAGTGTTCCCAATGAAGTTGCTAGAGAACAGACCCAAGGAACTGAAGGGTTTGCAGCCCCTTAGGACGAACAACAATATGAACTAACTAGTACCCTCAGAGCTCCCAGGGACTAAAACTCCAACCAAAGGAGTACACATGGTGGGACTCATGGCTCCAGCAGTATATGGATAGCAGAGGATGGCTAAGTTGGTCATCAATGGGAGGGGAGGACCTTGGCCCTGTGAAGGTTCTATGCCCCAGAGTAGGGGAATGCCAGGGCTAGTAAGCAGGAGGGGGTGGGCTGGTGAGCAGGTGGTGGGGGAGGGAACAGGGGTTTGTTTAATTTAATTTTATTTTATTTTTATTTTTACTTTTTGGAGTGGAACCTGGGAAAGGAGATAATATAAATAAAGAAAACATTTAAGAAAAAAACACCCTTGTGTTTGTGCATTGAAATCCATCAAAGGACTCAGTAGAAAATAAATTAATTAAACGATCTGCATCCTCCCTATACTGCATATGGTTTAGGTAGCCATTTGCAGACATCAATAGTGCTATCGATTTGCATGTCTGCTTGAGCTAGGTCAATTTTAACAGTTTTAAGTTCACAATGATAAAATTCTTTCCCAAAAAACAATATGGTTATCAAATTGTCTTATTTCTATAATTCTTGAATAAAACTTTACTTTCAATTCTGTGCTTAGCAGTTGTGGTAAGGCAATTTCAATTAGTAAATTTGTTGTCTTATACTATGTATTTATTAAATATCTTTACCTTTAAGTATATAGGACACCTTCAGGTCATGTAAAATAGCATTGGTTATCAGAATACTTTGGAAAAAATGCACTAATTGAAAATTACAATCAGTATTTAAGTAGATGACCATATTATCATTAAAGTGTGTGCTTCTAGAAGACTTTTTAGAACAGATTTTTTGCAATACTGTTCATTAGATGTTCATTTAGTAGTATTTTTTTCTATAAAGAACACAAAAATACATTTCTAGTCTAAATTATGTTACCTGTATTACAGTGGTCTATACAGGAAAGATGTACTCATATGTAAATAAGGAATATTAGTATTTCTGTACATTGATTTCCTCAACCAAATACTCCCTGATTTCTCCTTTGAAATGTTACTGTATGTCTGAAATATCTATTTTTAAGCAGTGTAAATATTTTCTAAGTCGGTCAAATATTTTCTATACAAATCTCAAAGTCACAACTTGTGAAAACTATAAGCCTGTGTGAATTACATCAAGCTACACAGATTTTTGCAAACACAGGAGACAATCACTTTCCCCTTAAAATGTAACAAGAATTATACAAACAGCATTGAAAATACATTTTTCCTTTCCTTATAAGCATGAAGGTGCACTTTTGGTCAATTAATATCTAAGCTCACCTTCAATAAAGATGAGTCAGTATGTTTGGACTCTGACAGTGGAAATAGGAGATTGAAATATTCAAATAATTACTAAGCATGAATTCTTCCAAGACATAAATGTGTGTGTTAGTTCTTTGGCTTTACCCTTTTTAATTAACATGAGTAGATGAGGAAGTGGAATAAGAAGTCATTTGGTTTTCCCTTGAACTGAGAATGGATCAGTAGCTTGACTCTATACTAAAGCAATTATCTATTGTTCTTTTTTATCTATTGTGTTTTTAAGCACTCAAAATACCTAGCAGATATTTCCTGTGTAAGGGACATTATAGTATTCATTTCTGCTAGTACAAACTCTACATTATCATTTATGTCAAGACCTAAATGAATGGCCAGGAAAATAGTAGGTTAAGACAAAACACATACACTTAGAATCAATAAGATAATGACATTCACAGCGAAAGAACACATTTTCCCTAGAGTTTCTTTCCTCACAGTATATATCACATTCATGCCACATATGCCTAATTTTCCCCTAAGGTACTGAAAGCAATTTCCTTCAAGAACAATATTTCCAATTTCTGATACATGAACATTAGTAAAAGATTTGCAAACCAATGCACAAAATATGGAAGCTTTTCAGAAATGGTGATGCTCACCAATATGACTTGAAGAATGAACTCACTACTCATCTATGGTGAACGGATTAACTGATAACATCTAAGTGTTAACTGCTTCAAGGTCTGCCATGGATTTTGAGCCTAGACAAAGCCCTCACAATTGAATTATAGTAAACAATTAAAGCTAAATAAAAATCATTCTCACCAACTCACCTTTCTTTCAAGATAAATTTTGCTTGAGAAACTCCTCTAGCCCAACAGAGGCACACATTCTCAGTGGTGCATGTTACTATAACTATCTCTTCCTCACACATATTGATAATAGAAAGTTACTAGATTAAGCTAGGAGACAATGGGAAAATGAACAGAATAAACAATGAGTGACAATATCAGTTGTTTAACTACTGTGGATGTCAATATGGAGCCTCTTCAGAAAACTAGAAATATCTGTCATATCTTCTTTATTACTCTTGACTGGCATACTGAGGGATTGTAAGTCAATACACCATCCAAATGGGTACTGGTCCATGTTTCTTGCTATACTATTCACAATAACAAGAAAATAAGATCAGACTAGGTGTCGATCAGTAGATGAACTGACAAAAAAAAAAATGTGTTACATAGATGCAGTAAAATTTTAGGCAACCATAAGTGAAAAACAAATAATGACAAAAACAGGAAAATAAATGCAAATCAAAGTAATAAATAAGTACAATAACACATACTTAGAAAGATGAATGGCATATATTATCTCATTTGCAGAACTGAGATTTAAGTGTGTGCTTGTGTAAGCCTCCCTTTGATATATAACCAAAAAGAGAAAAGTCAAGAATAAGTGAGTTACTAAATTTAAAGATGACTAAGTTTCAAGGCAGAACTTTCATGCCCAAACTGAGGACTTGCTTGATAAATGTTACGATGCTGTCACAAAGTAAAGAAGCAGTTTACATGGATAAGCCTGAGGACTTTCCTTCCCTACAGGTTTCTGATCTTAATGAACAGACTGTTCCTAATATCCCCTAAGCATTACATTACTGAGATGAAGGAAATAGTAAACTGAAATTGACTAATGATTCTCAATAGAGCAACAATGTCTTCTTTGAAACTTCTTTGAATACTTCCTTTATCAAACAGACCTACATTTAATATTGAGGCAAAACAAGGCAGGTATGAGAGTAAGAGAGAGAAATCAGAGAGAAAATAGAATGTACCCTAAAAGAGAATGTAGTTGATTCATAGACGGTGTGTACAGTAGAGCCAAGGAAGAATGTTTGGACAGGTTCAAAGGATAAGTACTGTAACACTGGATAAGAGATGTCTTCATACCACACTCTAGATAAAAGATTTAATATCCTTCCAAACATTACAGAAATAGAACAAATTATGACTAGAAAATCCCAAGAATGTCACAATGCAGGGTGAATGTGTTTTTAATGTCCAAATTGCAGTAGCAGGTGGTAGAGGAAATGTTTTATAGACTCAGAAATTTGGACCTGATAAAAACTGCTATGTTACCCGAAGTCACGATGTTTCAAAGAGGATTATCTTCCTGAAGAACGCCTATAGGACAGAGTGTTTACCAAGGCCATGGTAAATGTTAGTGATAGCTCTTCTCTGCGGGGCAAGTTATAGTAAAATTATTACAGAAACCAGCTTGCTGTTAGTAAAAGAATGCTTGCAGTGCTCTAAAGCAAAAGAGGCCAGGCTGTGTGCTTCAACTCCTGGAAATAAGAAGGTCGAAGCTATTTTCATAAGCACCAAAATCTAAGATCCTAGGAGTTAACAAGATAGTCTTAACATGATATCCCCAGAGCCAAAATGGGTTGTTGGCCCTTGAAGGTAACTTGTTTAATATACACAATCAAGTATGAACTACAGACATAAAGTTGAAATAATGATTACTAATTTCCTAATGGAGGGTTATACTGAGGATATGGAATTTACATTTGTAATGACGAGAAGTTTTGGGCATGGTTATAATGTTGATTGTAAAACAATGTGAATATGTTTTATACCAATGACTTACATTTTAAAAGAATTCAAATGTTTTGTAATTTACTTTTTGTTATACCCGATAATGTAAAGGAAAGAGGATTCTAACAGATAAGCAAGATGACAAAATGTTTAGTTGAATAAAATTTTATGCCTATTTGTCCAGTTACTCTGCCTGAGTCAGGTTTCTGAAACATGGCCTAGAGACTGTGGAGTGAATTGCCATCTGAAATAAAATTTGTCACAAGCACCAAGTACAGAGTAGAATGTGCTTCCCTTTCTCCCCAGACAAATCTTCAGCCAGTTTCTCAAGCAACTCTGGACCAGGGAGAGAACTTATAGGTGTTTTTAAAACATAAGAGTTCAAATGTTATTGATACACAGTGTCATCATGAACTCCAGGTTAGAGCAGGAGGAGCACATCGAAGAAAGGTAACATGAATTTCTTATCAAAGTCTGGCTTGTGTCACAATACCCAGCTGTACACATTCACCCAGTGCCAAAGGTCCCTGTCCTCAAGCTATAATTGCGATGGGTATATCTGACATATAGAGACACCAGGCATCACTCGTTTGGTTTCTGAAGTAAGAACTATAATATAAGAGAGCTAAATAAACTCCCATACCACAGCCACGAAAATAAATCAAAACCTGTAACATATTACCAGGTGTATTGTGAGGATCTGTACGTGAAGACCACACTTACTAAGTTTTAAAATGTAGAAGTAAGGAACTCCAGACATAGATTAAGTAGATCATATGCATATAATTCACCAGGTTGCCCCCCACAACAGCTACATGAATGATAAAGAAGATAGGTTGCATCAAACTCAGGCAAATTGTATCCTTACCACAACAGTATTGAACAAGGTGGGTTTCATTCGAACAGAAAGATTTCCATTTGGGTGTGTATGTATATATATACGTTTGTGTGTGTGTGTGTGTGTGTGTGTGTGTGTGTGTGTGTGTGTGTGTGTATACGTGTGTATATATATACGTATATATATGTATATGTGTGTATATACACATATACACATGTATATATATAATATATAGACACTTACCCTGATTTTCAGGTGGATTTTGACTATCCCAGGCACAGAAGATAAAAATTTCAGCTCGTCTACGATGGGTAACAATACCTCTAGAGTTTATCAAAGGGCTAGGTTGTGTCTGCTATCACAGATGGAAAGAGAAGCCATCTAAAGACTACATGAAACATCATATGGATTGACTGAACATTGAGCTGATTAACAGCACATTTCTAAGACACTGGAAACGTTTGGCAAAACATGCATTACAGAAAGGAGAAGGTATTGATTTTGAAGTTGCAAGCGGGGCTGGAGAGATGGCTCAGCGGGTAAGAGCACCGACTGCTCTTCCAAAGGTCCTGAGTTCAAATTCCAGCAACCACATGGTGGCTCACAACCATCCGTAATGAGCTCTGATGCCCTCTTCCGGGGTGTTTCAAGACAGCTACAGTGTGCTTACATATAATAAATAAATAAATAAATAAATAAATAAATAAATAAATAAATATTAAAAAAATAGTTTCAAGCAACTACAGCTTCAGAGATCCATTAGCAATTGGTAATGAGATTTTATACCTTGCAAGCAAAAGAAAATAAAAGTTACATTTGCTTGTTATATGAAAAAGAAGAAACATAATATTTGTTCCTTGGATTTTAGAAAGAATACTCATTAAATATCAGTAAATAGCAGTGGAGTACGGACTATATAGTTAGATGATACAGAAGCTCTCTGTTGTCAGCTAGTTCTGTACATGAACTGGGTCTATGAGAGAGCCAAGGAAAGTTGATGCTTCAATATGTACCAGTGACCTAGAGCTCTTATCATGTAACAGTCCATGATAAGAAAAAAACAAAACAAAACAAAACATAGCAATGCCACAAAAAAAGATGTGCAGTGTTGAGTTTATAGGTCACCTTAGAGGTAAACTGAAAGTGTTGGTCTCTAAATGTACCAATGTACCATGTTATTTATATATATATATATATATATATATATATATATATATATATATATAT
>JADRCD010188475.1:0-20704 GCA_019843815.1 Montemys delectorum | reverse complement strand
TATATATATATATATATATATATATATATATATATATATATATATATTATAAAACAGCCCATGACATACTTATAAGCAATAGTATGTTTTGCCACAGGAAATGTTGTGGCATTTTACAATAATTGCTCAGTGTGATTCAAATTCTACAAGACACAGTGAGTTAGAAAGTAGAAATCATCATAGTAGTACACCTAAGACAAAGTATAAGCAAGGCAGAAAGGAAATGCAAGCAAGTATGTGGGACCTCTGTCATTAATCCCATATATTCTGGCTTTGTCTCCTCGGCTCACATGTGTGGCTATGAACAACTCCCCATGTTACTAGAAAAAGGAATATGGAAAAGCTGAGTTTCTGTTAGAAAGCTTTAAGTCATTTTATGAGTACAAGCTGAAAAGAAACACAAGCTGCATTACAGATGTAGTAAAAACTCATGAAACACGGTGACATTGGAGGAGGCAAGGAAAATGCCTCTTATTAATTTATTTGGTGAGAGGAGGAGTACCAGGACTACCTGATTAGAACCACAAGACTCAATAGCTTGAAAGTTCAGAAGTGTCTTTCTGGGCTATGTGTACATGAATATTAGAAGGAAGACACATGAGAATCCACCAGAAAGTCATTAAATAGCAGTGTAAATAGTGCCCCAGCTCACACACACACACACACACACACACACACACACACACACACACACACACAGAGAGAGAGAGAGAGAGAGAGAGAGAGAGAGAGAGAGAGAGAGAGAGTCAAAATTGCTATTTATGATCCTAGCAACAGATACATTAGATACTACTGGCATAAATGTCCAAATAATGAAACCATTCCTAGCACCAAGTATAACGTTATCCTCTCACAAGACAACCAACATCTCTGCACTGTATTAGCTGTTAGGTCCTTATTTTCCTGGAAGAACAATGTTTGTCACAGGTACAAATATAGTGAGTTTGCATTTTCTTCTCAACTTCAACTAGAATAGTTACTCTTTAGACTGCAGAATGCCTAAGTCCATATAACACGGGTGTCATCCTACCAGGAAATCTACTTTACAATGCAAGGATGCAATAGCATGCCTAAAATGAGAACTAAAAGAAAATACAATGGTTGTACCCCGTGTTGCTCTGAGGCTGCCACGCTAAGACATCAGTGGCCTGGACTAATGCAGGTCAGCAAACGCAACCACTCTAAGACAATTTTGCATGAGACTGAAGCATCTTCCCCAAATATAGCTTTGATCAGAGAACATTGTATTTTGCCTGTGTCAGAGTACGCTAGAAACACTGCTCAGGTACACTTTAGGTGCGAAAATGTGGTTCCATTTATACCCAGTGCCTATATATTGGATACATTGTGTTTCTTATTCTCACAATGTAGAGTCTATAAACTGCTTCTTCATGTGCACGTTCTTTTCAATGGGGTATAAAATTGAGTCTTCTGAGAGTCTCTGAACTTTCCCAGAGTTTCCCCTCTAAACTCTCTTTTTAAAGAACAATTCCCATCTCGAATTTCATGTCAGAAATCCAATTCTTAGTAAAATTAGAGTTTGCTTTATTAACGTGTATTTTCAAAGACCACTTAGTTTTCAAGTTATGAAATTAAAATCTGTGTAATTTAGAAAGATTTTTTTTGTGATTCCTTGAATGTGGACACACTACTCTTCATATAGAAACTAGATTTTTTTGGTCTCAGGGCTCAAAATATTTGGGGACTTAGGAGTAGTTCTAGGAGTACTATCTGTATTGATTCTATCTTACTTAATAGATGAGGAAAGTATTTCTTCAAAGAGACACTTATAAGTACATTTTCTAATCCAGAGAAGAAATAATTTCAAAGCTTCTGACTTAGTGTGTAAATCAAACATGAAAACTCATGAGAACTTTGAGACCTCTTCCTTCAGGGTGTAATTGAAGCTTTTAATGTAGCCAATTTAGCCAACTACCACTTATGTTTAATTTAATTAGTTTATTGATACTTCATTATATATAAAGACCCACAGTGCCACTAGGAAAGTACAGGATCTGCCCTTGAGGCAGTGACATAAATGCTGTTGAGTGACCTGGAACAGTGCTTTGTAACTGCCACAAATGCCCTAAAGTACCACAAATGGTTGTTCCAATAAACTCCCACCAATGATCAAAGTTGTGGGCATGAAGAAATATATGTTTTTTTACATATCTTTAAACTATTAACTTAAAAGATGACAGGCAAAATCTGTCAAAAACTGAACCATAATCAGCAGATACACTATTATTTAAGAATACATGCGATTAATTCAGTTGAAGGCAGATGTAGGTAGTTAAGATGGACTAGGTCACACTATAGGTTTAGAGGAGAGTGGAAAAGTGGGAGTTAGATATAATGCTTTTGACAAGAAGGAGCTCCTGAAAGACTTTTAATATTAGACTTTCCAAAAATAATTCTGAGATGATATGATCAAACAGATGGCAAGTGCATTAAAGTGCATGCAAGGGACATCATGAAATTAGGAAAAAACAAAGATGCTTTGCAGACTATTCTAAATACATATTTCCTTTTAAAAGTGAAGTTAGTTTTAATAATAATAATAATATTATAATAATGATATGTAGAAGAGACAGTATCAGCCTGAAAACAGATGTGAAGGAAGAATAGACAAAAGTGCTGGTCAGGAGCCTAATCAGAGGATTCTAATTACAGAAAATATAAAACTTTTAAAAAAATAAGATACAGCTAACAACTTTTAAAACTGCTGAGCTTCATTATCTAATTAACACAATAAATAACAAAATTCTCACATTTCACAATGTAACAAGTTCCAGATTTTTCAAAGATGCATTCAGATAATGCTAGTCAAAAAGCCTAAACTGTTCAAGTTCATGGCCCCAGTAATTATTTTTAAAAAACATATTCAAATAAAGTAGAAATCCACTAAAATATTGAGAGATAGTACAGACTTTGCTACTCATCTTCTAAAAGTACTGAATATCACGTTTTAGTTCCTTTTGAAAAGGAAATTAATTCTCTGAAGCATAAATAAAGTTATCCTTGGCTCTTTCTTCTAAAACCAGTGAATTTTTTCACATAATCTCAACCATGGAACCATATTGCAATAACATATGCAGAGAGAATATTCTCTTTCCACCAAATTATACATCATCAATCACAATGCTTTCACAAGACAACAGAAATCACAACACAAAGACATTCACAACAGAAAAAAAAAAAGAAGAAGAGCAACCAACTCGAAGAGATGGCAATACTTTTTAAATGACAATGAGATAGGGACCTTCAGGAATCATTTGAAAAAATATGAAAATTATGATCTTTCATTCAATTTTGATGAGACAAGAGGTGTCAATGAAGATATAACTTTTATTATGGGTAGTTATTAGTAGGTTTACTGAGGCCAGAGACACTACACACTTGGGTCCTGTCTTTTATTTTAATGAAGAAATAAATAGCTATTGATTGTTTATGGTTCTCATTTTCAGGTCTTGTTTAAGCAAACAGACTGTTGAAGTTTCATGGATAGAGCTTCTCTGTAATTTCTAGAACTATCTCAGAGGAGATATCATAATATTTCTGCCCAATCTTCTGTGGTATTCCCTGAGCCTTAGGAGAAGTTGCATTGAAGATGTACTAATTATAGCTGGCAGCAATATGGTCACTGGTTCTCTGCATTTTAACCAGTTATTGGTCTCTGTGATGGTCTTTACCTGCTGTAAAAAGAAATTTCATTGATGGTGGGGTGGGCATGAAAACTACATTTGCTAATCTGTGGATTTAAGAACAGGAAGGAATAGGGGAATGAGTGCCTTTTTTGTTTTTCTGCATGTCATGTGTGTGCACTACCCACACAGGCCAGAAGGTGATGCCAGATACTCTGAAACTGAAATTACAGAAGGCATTTGCGTCCATGCATGTGTTGGACATTAAACTCTGGTCATCTGGAAAAGCAGCCAACACTCTCAACTACTGAGCCATCCTAAAGTTCCAAGAATAGGTATTTAGAATGCAGTTGGAGACTACACTGGTTTAGGAAAGCAGCAGTTGTAGACTCAACTACAACAATTACCAGAAGAAAAAAGGTTTCCCCACAATTATAATGGTGGCACTTGTGACATGGGGGTAAATGGCAGTAGTTGGTTCCAGGTTTGCAGTACCAGACATGAATTCTCTCATATAACAAATAAGTATCTCAGCTAACAAAAGCATAAAACAGTGATGTTTTAAGCCATTTTATTTATTTAAATACTTAAAGATGTATTGATGTAATTTTCTTAGTAATACAGTATTAAGCAATTTTAAAGATTACTCTATGTTATAAATTCAGTCACAGCTTAGAACAAAGTTTAGTACACAGTTCAAAATGATATCTACATGATAAATATTTTTAAAGAAAGCTTCCTTGGAAATCCTTTTCCTTTAAGTTTAGATACTAAATATAAGTTGGTAGAAAAGAATCCTTTTCTTTTAGAGTAACAGAATCTTGAATTTATTCATCATTTTAGTCCCATGTTTCCCCATGAGCCTATCTATAATTCAAATTGCTATCTCAGGAAATGTATTTTGAAAAAATTTGTATTTCATTAACAGGTAAGTAGCTTGCAAAGGTTGAGCATTTTTAACAAAATTGCCATTTTTTTAATTATCAGCAGAACAAGTCGTTAAAGTTAACTTTCTGGTTCTGAAAAAGATGAATCACTGTAGAACATGAAAGCAATGACATAAAAAAATTGAACAGATGAATCGTGTCATATAACACAATCAAATGTTGCTTGGAAATCCATACTTGTATATTTAAAATTCTATTGTGTGCATTATTAGTTTGGGGAAAACCAGTTACTGTTTATTGCTATTACAAATAGAACCCTTCTTGTGGTATGTTCATAGTGAAGGCTAACTACACTGAGAAATGTAAATACAAAATATATACTGATGTATTTATGTCTGAAGGTGTAGTTTGTAAAACACTTCTCCCAGAAATATTTTAAAGGTAATGTCTTAGCTTAGAGTGTTTCCAGCCAGGAGACATCAATCAACAGTTTCAAAGCCACAAAAATAGAAAATTCATGAGAGAGTAGGGGGATATTTGATTTTGTTTCTCCTTTCTGAAAAAGACCCTATTTCTACTAAACCATATCTCCAAGAATTTTTAAAAAAAGCCTTAATTTTAGTATGCTTCTTGATAAATATTTCACCTTCTTGAAGAGATTTTCAACTAATTAAATCCAGAGAAAAGTGATAAGATTATTCCTCTTCTATACAACTATTATAAAAACATGTAAATATTCTTGAAAGTCTTGCTAATAAATTTATTTTAAAATATAACTCATGGGAGCTCATTCAAAACTAGCTAAGGTTGAACACTGTGTTGAAAATTGATCCTGTTTGCTTAACAGTATGTACAGTCAGAGTCACTAAGGCTCCAAGGAGACACTCCCTTGTTCTACATAATCTATTGCACCAGCAATGGCAAAGAATGATTAAGCTTTCTTGAGAAAAAGAAGGCTGTGGTGAGCAGCTGAATTACAGATGCTATTTACCAGAATTCTGTTTTTTCCTGAGAACTGAACAACAATTTCATGTAATTAAAAAAAAATGTGAAGTTGGATTATGCATTTATTCAACAAAATATTAACCTATCATATACACAACCTATCTTATTTCTACATCACCATTGCAGGATTTTTTAGTTTTCAAATGTCAAAATCAAATATGTTTGCTTACTTTCAAGTATACTGGTTACAAATTTGAGAATTTTTCTAGGCTTTTGCTTATTCTCATTTAGCTACTTGGTGGTATATATCTTGCTGTACCTTATGTTATTCTATATCTTATTGTAAAAGTGTGGAAGTACATAAGTAGACATAACATACAAAATATATTTTTGGCTAAGAATGTCTAAAATTTGGCATGTCCCCCCCAAATACATTTTCTATGAAATTGTTGATCAAAGAGCATTGATTCAACATTTTAATCATTTAAATGTATTCTATGAATACAAATTATTTTTTCAGTTGATTTTAAAGCTATAAATATATGTCCTTAATTTGATGTTATTTATTAACTGAAATTAATAATTTTTAGTATTATTGGATTTTGAATTATTCACAATTTTCCGTTTTAACTAAAAAGGGATATAATCCCATGGAGGGCAGAGGTAGTTAGCTACTGAGTCCATTCACAGAAACTCATCAGAGAAATATTTTTTTGTGTTGTGAATTATTTATTTGTAGAGGTTCATGATCTTAAGTTCCTCTACTGATATAGGTATTCAATAATATAATTACCCATTTTCATATGTAAATAGAAAAAAGATAAAGCCATTTCTATTTTCCAATGTGTTTAAACTCTGCTGTACACAGGAATTTCCCATCATCTGGTTAGAATACATATCTAAATACAGTTGTGTTGGGTGAGCTTGAACATCTGCCTATGACTCCTAGGAGACAGATGAGGCTATTTCCCAGGGCCCACACTTTGGGTATCATGAAATAATCTATATTTTAAGCTGTTCTCATCTCATCCACATTCTAACAGCCATAGAAATTTCTTTCTGAGATCATTTAATAAGGAATGAAACTACAGATTATTAGGAAAATGAATAATTGCCCTTCCTTCCAGTTATGTTTTTATTTTAAATAAGCTGAAACACTATCCCCATTAAATCATATTTAAGACTATTATAGGTTAAATAAGCACTTTAATGAGCATTTACAGGCTTATACCTTTGGTAACATAAACCCTAAGATCAAAACAACAAACTTAATAAATATGTAAAAGAATGCCTAATTTTAAGTTGGGATTGGCCTATATTCTATAAAGCTAAGTAGACAATAAAACTCTAGATATATGAATAATGAATAAGATAAAACACTATAATATGTTTTACATAAAGGAGAGTCTATGAATTATCCTAAACAAAAAATTTGTACAAGATATCAATTATGGAAATAACAGAAAGGAGAACCAAGTTATAAATTAAAATACTGACAACTTATTAAATATAAAGATAGCAAATAGCTTAGTTATAAAGTTCTACTGCATATCCTTAACATTTCACACATACACCTAGATAGTTGAGACGTAGGTAGAGACAGAGGCTGAATTCCTTCCAGTCCAGAAGAGGAGATATAAAAATGCCTGTAACCTCTTGAATCAAATTCCAGAACCTCTTAAATGAGACAGTGTAATAGAAATTTAATGAAGAGTATCAGCGCTACCTGTGCCATGCAATTAGAACCATGAGCATCCATCGCAAATGCCGAAAAGTCTGCATCCTCAAATCAAGCAGCACTTCATCATGGAGGGACAGCATGGCAGACCTTGAAGGACAAGCGGCTTCTTTACTTGAAGACGGAAACATTCACAAGGGCAGAGGTGGTCAAGAGCTTTTAGTGTTTGGAATTGCTAAGTATGTTGATAAGCTCTGTCCCTGATCATCTGGGCTACTGCAGAAAATGTGACTGTCTAGAAGAATGAGCTATCCAACAACAGGCGTAGGATTACAAAGATCTGTGCCAAGGTCTATAACCCAGGTAATATATTCTCTAGAAGATGCAGATCTTTTAAGGGAGTGTCAAACACTCAGAGCCATAGCTGCCCTTCCAAACCCTATCAATCTGAGAAAGCAATTTCATCCCATTGTCTTTTTTTATTCTTCTACGTATAAAACTCACATACTAACTGAAGCAAGTCAGAACAAGAAACACAAATGCATATCTGTTATGTCCAATGAAGAAATCCAAAATTTAGATTCAAGGTCATACATGCATATATCCCATATGCACATATAAAAATGTAACATGAAAGTAGGAGGGACATTACTAAAGGGAATGTGGGATTCCAGTGAAAGGGAGGGAGTTAGAATCAAGATAAGATGACAGGGTTTGAATATGAGCAAACTGCATAACAGATATGCGTAAAGACACCATGAAAAAGCCAATTATTCTGTATACTCATTAAGAAAGACAATATTGCCGGGCGGTGATGGTGCATGCTTTTAATCCCAGCACTTAGGAGGCAGAGGCAGGCAGGTTTCTGAGTTCGAGGCCAGCCTGGTCTACAGAGTGAGTTCCAGGACAACCAGGGCTATACAGAAAAACCCTGTCTCAAAACAAAACAAAACAAAACAAACAAACAAACAAACAAAAAGCCAATATTTGTTTTGATTTTTTTGGTCATTTGTTGAAAGAGAGAAGTGAGAATTTATGTGGTTATGGAGTCAGGGAGCATCTGGAAGGAACTGAAGGAAAAGAAAGAATATAATCAAAATATATTTTATGAAAAAATTAATTAAAAAATGAAAGGAAATCAGCAGATTGACTCTGATGGAAAGTCAGCTTAACCTAGATCTCAAGAATGAGCACTGCTTCTGGGGAATACTTTCCTTGAATCGGACAAAGGAATTGATTAAATTATTTTGTTCTGTAGAGAGTAATTCAGTAAAATAAAACTGATAACCAATTCTGGTTTTCCTTTTCTTGTTCTGAATAACAACGAAATGGGATCTGAGTTATCATATAAGAAATAATGTTAGAATTGTTAGTAAACTACCATGTTCTTCCTGGTCTATGACTCTAAGACCTAATAAACCCCAAACTGGATGACATTAGTGTAAAAAATGAAAAAAAAATAACTTGCACTCCTACATATATATTTAACCAATTTTCACCATAATTCTCTGAAAATATATAGAAAAACAAAATATATCATGTGTCTTAGAAAAACAGTAATTATACCTCTAAAGCTATAATTTGTGATAATTTATATTTGGTGTATATGTATCATGTAAGGGTGTCTGTGTTTATGTATTTGCATGTGTGTGCCCATGTACATGCATGTGCATGCAAACATGTGGAGGCTAGAGTTTGATACTGTTTTGTCTTCATCTGTAATTCTCCATCTTCTATTATGAACCTTGAACTCACAGATTTGGCAAGACCTGCAGCAAAACAAAACAAAACAACCACAAACAAAAATAAAAGCAGAGATCTTTCTCTCTCCATGTCCACAAAAGTATGATAGCACCCACAGAAAATGAAACTTTATAGGGAGACTGGGGATCTGAACTCACGCCTTTTGGCTTGCATGTCAAGGACTTCCTGAGTCATTTTTCTTAAGGCACACTATAAAATTTCCTAAGCAAGCATTAATATTTTTAATCTGAATATCTCTGCATTGGTAATAAGATGCACTGAATGTTGACATTATGTGATATATACTTCAAATAAACAAACCTATATAGAATGTGCAGAATTAAATCTGAGAACATTCTTCCAATAGTTCAAGTCAATTTTGCACCAAAGTACTTTTTAATGGTGTTAGATAATAGATGATGATGTTAAAAAAATTATAATTATCTTCTTCATCGTATTAGTTTGCCTTTCATCTTTCTTACCTGATTTATCTTGTGAAAGAAATAAATTAAGAAGGCTGTTTTCACATGTAGTTGATCAAAAGCACATTAGAAAATTATGACTCAGTAGATTGTTATCATCAGAAGAACCAAAATATTCTTTCTAAGCTGTGTGAGTTCAAGTATTATGATGTCTTTCCCCTTTGACTTATTCTTTTCTGAATGTCATGATTAAATGATATTTTGAGGCAATGTAAACACTCTTCAATTCTTGATATCAGCAAAATATCATTTTCTTTTTTAAGTTTTTCCTTGGATAATAGTTCATGTTACTGTTATAGTAATATAAAACTTAGATCTTACCAACTTATGTTTATATTATATGATAAATTATTTCATTTATAAGAAATAGTTGACTCTTAGAGCAGCAAAGGTACTTATTGCATGGGCCCAGTTATATGTAAAAAAAAAAAATTAAAGATTTACAATAATTAGATTCAATGTTCAAGCTATGCAGTCAACGAATAGCAAAAGGAAGAAAAATAAACATCACAATAGGGCTTATTTAATAGTTAAGCATATATATTAGAGTGTATTTTATCACTATAAAATAGACATAAACAGATAAATAAATGCGTCACATTTATCCAAACAAGTACATAAACATAAACCATCCATGGTTCCATTCATAATAGAGATGTAACCCCCTACAAAAACACAGACTTAAATAACACCTCTGTTAGAAACCAGATCGGGAATGCTTCTCAAAGGCTCCTGTGTAGAAAGCTTGGTCCCAGATGTAGGCACTCTTGAGACATAATAGAAAGTAGGGGCTAGAGTCTGTAGCATCAGTTAAAAAACGGACGAGTTTTGAAGGTTATCTTGCTCTTGGCCTCCTCCTATTGTGTTCTTCTGCTTCCCAATGGCCTTGAGGTGAGCTGTCCAGTTTTACATGTTCTTGTCAATGTTTTGTGTCTTGGTTCATCACAGCCCCAAACCAACAGAGCCCACAATGGACTGAACCATCTCATGCAGTGAGCTGACAGTAATCCTTCCTCCATAAAGTTGTTTCTGTCACAGCAATAAAAACTGCCACTATCTATGTAAAATAATCTGACATCCTTGTAGCCACTTCACGTGCTACTGCAGTGAGCATAAGTCATGTAAGTAGCCACAAAATCTCTGCTGTGCTTAAATTGCCCTGTGAAGGCAATTAATTCCTTCTGACCAGTTCTTTTCTCCAATAAATAGTATATTGCACTAAAATGTATCTCCCAAACTCTTAGCATATTTCCATCAGACATGATACATTTATAGTATCAGTAGGCTACTGATAAAGTTTGGAAGTCAAAAATTATGTGAGACCTATGCATACCAGAGAACCCATCACTCCCAGTGTCCAGATAGGTCAAGGCTAGCCCAGTAAAACTTGATTTCAAGAAAACAACAAACTGTATGTGGCCATTAACAATTCAGTCATCAGTATTCTTAACCATCACAATATGTAGTGTAACTGGTGATATTTACAGAATAGCCCAACGTCACTGAAAACCAAAACCAGAAAATAGTAAATTAGTACTCTACACATAAAAGGGAATAGATTGACATTTTTAAAGTCTAGATTTGCCGTCAATTTATTATGCACATGATGAAATATCAAACACATGGTTTAAGGAGGCAACTCAATGTTTAAGATATTCCTATTAAATTTAATGAAATTTTCCTATTGGATTTTGTTCTCTTTCAATTTCTTTCTATGATTTTTGAGGAACTTTTCAAAACAGGATAGTGATATCCAGGTTGCAACAATTTGTAGCTGAAGTATACATCAATTACAGTTTTAAGTTATGTAACTTTCTTTTTTTTTTTTTTGAGATATTTTTTGCATGTTTTTATTGGTTACCTTATTTGTTTACATTTCACATGTTATCCCCCTTCCCAGTTTTTCCTCCATAAACTCCCTGTCCTATCCTCTTCCTCCTGCCTACCCACACCCTCCTCACTGCCCTAGCATTTCCCTACACTGAGTCATTGAACCTCCATAGAACCAAGGGACTCCCCTTCCGTGGATGCCAGATAAGGCAATCCTCTGCTAAATATCCAGCTGGTGCCATGGGTTCCCCCATGTGTACTCTTTGGTTGGTGGGTTTAGTTCCTGGGAGCTTTGGTAGGTCTGATTGGTTGATATTGTTGTTCTTCCTATGTGCTTGCAATCTCTCAAGGGTTAGGCACATCTTCTCCCACTGAGACCAGACCAGGCAGTCCTGTGTTGTGTATGTGTCAGGGGCCTTGGATCAGATCCTGTATGCTGCCTGGTTAACAATTGTTTATCTTAACCATCATTGTTATGCCACAGCAACAGACTAGTCTTACAAGAAAAGCAGATAAATATAAGGAATCATGGAAAAGTTTGTCGAGTAGTTTTAGAATGAAGTTTAAGGTGGTATCTGAAAGATGGGAATTTGGCTAGCAAAGGGTAGAAACAGAAGGTGCAGCAGGGAGTAATCTACCAGAGAATGAGAGGTCTTGTCATAAAACAGATCCATGTATATTTCCCAAGACCAAAAATTTATTTAAGAAATACAGCATAGAGAAGATCTAGAGTAGTCAGGAAAATATGGCCAGGAATGGGAAACATGGGTCAGAGGAATTTAAAAGGCAATGGATGGGGGGAGGCAATATATATATATACATATAGGTGGCGAATAAGAAAAGAGTGATAACACTAAGAATGTGTGAAAAGCCATAGAGAAACATAGTTTTCCATATTTACTTAAAAATAAACATAGCATATTACATTACATGTGTGGGCAGATAGGAGCTGGATAGACAGAAAGACATGATAAATAGATAGATAGATAGATAGATAGATAGATAGATAGATAGATAGATAGATAGATAGATAGTGATCAGTTGCATTTGTGTATATGTATATGTGTGTGAGCAAGAGAGAGTACATGCGTAAAACAATAATTAAAGAATTAGTTCCTGTCATGAATTTCATAGGGAGTTAGAGAAAGTAGTAAAAATGATGTCAATACCGTATTCATAAATGAACTTCTCAAAAATACTAAAATTTTAAAAATAAAATTCTTTTAATTCATTTGAGAAATTTCATTAATACTCTCAGAAACTAGATATTCCAAACTAAGACCCAATATTCCAAAGTTTGTTTTTATTATGAAACAAATGCTTGCCAAAATTTTCTTTTTATTATTAATGCTTATGCATTTAAAAATATAAATCTGCCTTTGCAAAGTATGCATACTTATTAACATACTGATTAAGCTTTGTGCTCAGCCTAGCAGTAGTCATTAACATACACTTACACCAATGTTAGTGAAGTCCTTTTTGTAAAATAATTTCTCACTGTTAATTTAATCCACAATTAAAATGAGACATAGAGGAAAAACAGAGGTAATCAGAAATCATTGTTTTAATTTTCAGAGTTTGAAATTAAATGTCCTAAATAGATGTAAGAATATCAGTTACTACATTGTGAAAATTTCAACTCCTTTGGGATATATTTCATACAAGGGAAAGAAAACACTTAAGAATCTTCTAAATCATAGGGTCATGAAGATATGAGAGTCATTAAGTGTTTTAACTAAAAATATTTTAACTACAGTTAAATGGTCAGGTTTAACAGATATATTTGGCAAATGTTTTAAAATCATTTCTATTGTTTTGATTTGTTGGGGTTTTTTTTTATGCTTTTAGTATGTCAGTTTTATAAGATAAACCTGAAATGAACAAATAAAAGCTAAATTTATTTACATTTATCTCCAAATAACTGTGTGTCATGGAAAATATCTGCATTATTCTTGAATGTACGATTTAGGTCAACAAACTTTTTATGAATGAAACACATATAATAAATCATATTTCTTGAAGTAACAGGTGATCCTGGATCAGATACTTTTCTATAATTTTTGCATGTATTTCTTTCTGTACATATTTAATTAGGCATTTGCATAAAATTGAAACCTGAGATGGTGAGCTCAGTCACTTTTCTTTTGCTTTTCTTTTTTCATCCTTTTTTTCCCTTAGTGAATTTCACATCATGCAGCCCAGTTCCACTCATTTCCCAGTCTATTCATATATGTCTGCTGTTAGAAGATTCTGCTATTTAAAAGTCAGTCTACCAAGTCCAGACAGCTCCCCTGAGCTCGATGTAAAATGGAGGACCCACTTTCGCAGCAGGGTTTCTTCTTCTCTGGCTTATTTGGGGAACCCCAACTACCACACTCTGCCTGAGGAACATCACATAGTCCTTGGCAAAATTACAGGTTCAACTTCCTGGAATGACCCTCCATGCAAAAGAAGTAACCCCAGAACCATAAGCTTCAACCTATGAAACTTCACTCTAAGAAGAACCCTTCCCACTCTCTAAGGATAATATACTCCTTGTTCGTCCTGAATAAAGAGCACAGGCTGCTTTGTTGAACTTCATCTCGAAGAGCTGTTTCATTGAATGCCATCTAAAAGAGCCATAACACAGAAGAACTGTAACACTGAAATCTTCAGAGATCTTCTCCCTTGCTTGACCAGGATCCTGCTGACCTACCCATTCTGGAATTCATCTCATTCTTGCCCTCCTGGTGTGCCTGAACACCCCAAAGGAAAAAACAAGAAACGGAACTACAGCCCTCTGCCTTTGTAATCCCCCTCCAAAAGAAAATAACAAATAAAATTTTCATTAAAAAATCTACCCATGGAAGTTGCAGTGTATCACGATATGTCCCATAGCATACCCCTATATCCATACAGCTTGACTTACAAATGTTCATTGCAATCAATCATTGGTCTGATGTCAGGCCTCTGGTGCCTCCATCATTTCTGGAACCCTCTCACCAAGACTACTTTCTGATATCCTGCTGTTGCTCTGGGCCATGGAGTTTTGATTCTACAAGACTAGTCCCTTCATGTGCTCCAGCTGCCCACAGGTGGGATATATGTTGAGGTAGGCCAGTTCAAAGCCTTCGATTTGGGCCTAGATGATAGCTAATTTGATGATGGGCCAAAGTGAGGGGCTGGGCCAGCTCTCCTGCTCTTACCATCAGGGCAAGCTCCCTGGCACTGCCTGGACTATGGGTAGGATCAGCTCTCTTGTATCACCACACCAATGATCGGGTCCATCTCTCCCTAGGACAGCATGGCTAGGCAAGGTGTGGGGCCACTTCTTCAGAGCCACTGTTGGTACTTCCTAGCAGTGGCAGGTGACAGGCAGAGCCAACTCAGTGTGGTCCTTGGAGATCAATATGACCTCAGAGGGAAGCCTAGACTACAGATGTCCACAGGGCCTTTGGTGTTAACATAACCATAGACATCCACACAGGCTCCTGCTGTGGTAGGGCTATGAGATGGACATGACCCTTTGTGGCAGCACGTGCCAGATGACACCATGGCATTTGGTGGCAGTGCAGGCCTCCTCACTGTTCTGATTCTCTTCATAGTGCACAAACTGCTCTGCTTCTCTTTCTCTCCCATCTGTCTACCACATACTTGCTTGTAGTGGTGCTGTCCACCCAGGCCAGAGCCATAGTCAGTGGCCTGTGGACTCTGGTTGTCTTCAACCCTGGCTCACCAGTCACTACATTCATACAGCACAGTCCTCCCTAGATGAATGTGGATACTGTGTTACATGGAAAAATATAAAATGCACTGAGGATGCAGCCTTAACTTTCAACCTTAGTGGACAGGTTTATCAACAGTCAGAGAAGAGTACATAAGATATAATCTGCACCAACCATGACTGGCAAAGCTACCAGTATTTAGTTGGAGGATTCAGTAACCTATCTCAAATAACTTATAGGGAAAAAAAAAAAAAAACAGAATCAGATAAAAACCAGAAAAAAATGTTAAATCTTATAACAATTTTATCAATCACTTTAATCTAATATTTGTTCATAAATATTTGACTCACATTATCAGAAGAATATATGCTATTTTGTGAATGAGCATAAAAATAATCTTGTCAATGAAAGACCTCATAATTATAAAAAAGGAAAAACAACCCCCAAAACGTATGTTACCTGAATATAATGGAATTAAATTAGGAAAAAGTAATGGAAATATATATCACGAAAATCTTCAAACTTTAGAAACTAAATGACATTCTTATAAATAAAGCACAAGCCAAACAAGAAACAAGGCTCCAGATAGTATTTTTCTTCCTTGTCAAACTACTGAATCTTGCTATGTACCTAATAAACCTGTTTTCTTCCTGAACAAGATAAAAGACGAGACCAGGGAAAGAGGAGGAAAAGTTAGAATAATCACAAGAAGTAAAACAAGAAATAGTTTTATCTAAACAAAACTGAGAACAAGGCATTTATTATTTGTGTAGCTGTAGCATTATTCACAGTAGCCGAGAAATGGAAACAACCTATATGCTTATCAATTGATGAACAGATAAAGTAAATGTTGTGCATGTTCACAGTGGAAAAGACTTCACTATGGTAAGAAAGAAAATGATGTTGTGGGCTATAAAAGTATGTAACTGGAGTTTTTATTTGAAATCGGCCAAGCACAAAAAGACAAGTGTTTCATCATCTCACTCATGTGTAAAATCTAAAAATGTCAATCTCACAGAATCTGAGAGTAGCATGATGGGAGCCAAAACTGAGGCATGAAGCAGTTTAGAAAGAGTTGGTTTGTGTCTGCTAAGTGTCTTAGTCAGGGTTTTAATAATGTGAGGACACACCATGACCAAGGCAACTCATATAAGGACATATTTAATTAGGGCTGGTTTACAGGTTCAGAGGTTCAGTCCATTATCATCAAGATGGGTGCAAGGCAGCATCCAGGTAGGCATGGTGCAGGCAGAGCTGAGAGTTCTATATCTTCATCTGAAGGCTGCTGTCAGAATACTGACTTGCAGGCAGCTAGGACTAGGGTATTAAGCCCACACCCACAGTCACATACCTACTCCAACAAGGTCACCCGTACTCCAACAGGGCCACACCTTCTTATAGTGCCACTTCCTGAGCCAAGCATATACAAACCATCACAATAAGTTATATTTTGATGGGAATAAATTTGTTTCATATAATTTTATTGACTTTTTAGACCAGTAATGTTTGATTTTACTCTAGCTCTTTGGGCTATCTAATCTCTAGTTCTTGGTTACCTAAGCCATGTTGGGTGTGGGCTCTTTCTCAGGGAGTGGTCCTTGGGTCAAGTCAGACATTAGTTGGCTAGTACAACAAGTTCTAAACTACCATTGCCCTAGCATATTACGAAGGCAGGACATAATGGAGGTCAAAGGCTTTGTGGCTGCGTTGATGTCTTATGTGTGTAAATTATAGATAGTGCCTTAATATTTTGTGGGACTACTGATTGTGAGAACAAGTGGGTCTTTCACTCTTCTTCCTGCTTTTGTGACTCTGCTCTGTTGTGTCTCCTTGTCCAACATGGAAAGGTGATAGGGTTCTGATAGATTTCTAACAAATATGAAAAAAGTGGTTACTCACGCAAAAATAATGAACTTCATCTAAATACCATACACATATGAAAAAATGGATTGAAATGTGTCATATATCAAATATAAACCTCAAATTACTGTTACTACATGAAAATATACAATACAAACCTTATTTCTTTAAAATTTGTTGAAATGTCTTTCTTCAGTCTTACTGAAAGTAGACAAAAATTATAAAACCACCAAATGAAAAAGATTATCTTTAATTTGCATATTCTATAAATACTATATATTTACTTTTCAAATATATTACTTGAAATATAACTTATACTTCAAGATATAAATCTTCTGAGAATTTCTCATAAATTTTAAGAAATCAAACAAATAATTTTTATTATTTATTAGTTTTTATTTTAATATAGGCACAATAATTGTCCCCTTCCCTTTTCTCCCTCTAATCCCTCTCATGTAACTTCTACCCCTGTGCTCTCTTTCAAATTCATGGCTTCCACTGTATATGTTTATGTACATTACATAAATATATAGTTATATAATTATATGTAATAATTAATTATATATAATACATGGAATCCAAGAAATTGTGTACATATATACACAACATACATGTTCTTAAATATACAAATACCACCTCCTCAATCCATATCATGTTCCCTTCTTTTACGTATATGTTTTCACAGCTGTCTATTTGGTACTGAGTTTGTGTCTATTGGAAATGTCAGAAAGTCTAACCAACAGGACTGCCTAAACATGACCAAAACAAGAATGACAACCACAGACACGCTAAAGCAGAAGGGGAAAATGAGGGCCTTCAACCCTAGACAAAGAACTACCAACAACTTAGGGATGATGTAAACTGGGGAGTCTTCCTCAGGGGAAGGAAAAGCACAGCAATTGATTATCCAAGACCAAACCATTCTCTAAGAAGTAAAAATAGTTGTGAGATGGTATGCACAGAATACAAGCATGTGAAACGATGTTCCACATCAAATATCATAAGGAAACTGCAAATTTGTACCAATGCACACCACTCATTTGTGGAATTCATAAAAATGTAAAATGCTCACCACACCAGGCACTGTGGAGGAAGTTGAAGAAAGGGACTTCCTTTCCCTGCTGTGAACGACCTCTGGGGAGGGATTTTAAGCTCTTCCACCTCTGCATTACCAGCAGGCGGTATAATGAGGAGCTCAGAGCATTTGCTCCACTGACATTTGTTTTTATCTTAGTCATGAATAAGCATTCATTTTCATCATAATTAGAAAACAAGTAGCCACATTTTTCCATGTTCAGCTGGAATATTTTTGTAATTACTTAATATAAATTGTGGCAAAGATTAAATTCTGAAATAACGTTGGCTACTAGATGTAAAAAGTCAAAATTTAGTCACATAAAAAAAATATAGCCGTGATATACAAGAAATAATGCTGAAAGGAATTAATACAATAGATTTCACACCATTCCCACTAAAAACAGGTTGAATTAAATCACCACTGGTATCCTTGTAGTTCATTATGATTTATGAACCAAGTAACCTCTGTCCTTTTCAGACATAAATATTTCTCCTTTTCTTCTTTTGAAGGCTTGACCACTTCTAAAAACAAATGGCAAAATGAAACAAGTCAAGCCATCATTGCATATATTATACTCCTGTAGTAAAACAAATTGAGCTTTTAATATAGATGTGGTGCAACAACTAATAATCTTAACATGCAACATAAATAAAGCATAAGGCATATAAAGTGGAATGATACAAAATGCTTAGTTCATCCAGTTTTGCACAATGCACTGTAAGATAAACTTTGGCTTATAGATCTGTTATCTGGACTAAAGAAAAAAGTACATTAGTGCCATCTCCTGGCAGACAGGATGCTCCAGAATCATGGAACTTCCAAGTAAGGCCCTCACTTTAGTAGGTATATATATCTCCATCTTACTGTGTCAACTAACCTGAACCTTTGGTAGCTTACAGAGACTGAACCATCCAAACGAAAGAATACACGGGCTGGACCTAGGCCATCACATATATATAGCAGATATGCAGCTTGGTCTTCATTCAAATCCCCAAAAACTGGAGTAGTGGCTGTCCCTAAATCTATTGCCTGTCTGTAGATCCTGTTCCCCTAACTGAGCTGCCTCGTTTGGCCTCAGTGAGAGAGGAAGTATCTATTCCTGCAGAGAGTTTATCTGCCAGGATACAGTGATGGTGATAAGAAGAGGGAGCCCCGACTCACTCAGAGAAGAAGGGGAGGGGTGGAAGAGAGGTTATGAGGGGTGGGGACCAGGAGGAGGGGAGCAGCAATCAGAATGTAAAGCGAATAAATAACTTAATGGAAAAAAAATTTTCAAGACATACAAATTCTTATTGGCTTAGACATTAATAAATATTTGAACACAAGGAAATTCATACATATGTCCTTGTAGGTTTAGTACATTCTGAATACTCAGTAAATCTAATACAGATTCATAACTAATATAGATTTAACATTTATAAATAAATAGCATTTGTAGATATAAAACCTCCAAGTATGTAGTAAAGTTTCAATAATCCATAATGCAAGTTGAGACTATGATAAACAGTTGAAATTAATAATCTTACACAGATGAAAATTAAACTATCCTTTACTGAGGTCAGAAATAATGATTGGAGTTAAAAATAGGTGTCTTTGCCACACCTTATCAACCATTAGAGTCTTTTGTTGAGAATTCTCTGTTTAGCGCTGTACCCCACTTTTTAATTGGGTTATTTGGGTTGTTGGTATTTAACTTCTTGAGTTCTTTATAAATGTTGGATATTAGCCCTCTGTCAGATGTATGGTTGGTGAAGATCTTTTCCCACTCTGTAGGCTGACATTTTGTTCTATTGGCAGTGACCTTTGCCTTGCAGAAGTTTTTTTTGTTTGTTTGTTTTTTTGTTTTTTTGTTTTTGTTTTTTTTTTTTTGGTTTTTTTGTTTTTTCAGTTTCGTGAGGTCCTATTTATCAGTTGTTGACTTTAGGACTGATTAAGTGTTTTTCTGATCTGGAAGTTGTTTTCTGTAACAATGAATTCAAAGCTATTCCTCCAGTCTCTCTTCTATTTGAGTGTATCAGTTTTATGTTGAGTTCTTTGATACCTTTGGACTTGAGTTTTATGCAGGTGATAAATGTAGATCTATTTGCTTTGTTGACATGCAGACATCCAGTTAGACCAGGACCATCTATTGAAGATTATTTGTTTTTTTTTTTTCATTATATACTTTTGGCATCTCTGTCAAAAATAAAGTGCCCATTGGTGTGTAGGTTTACTTTTGAATCCTTGATTTGATTCCATTGATCAACCTGCTTGTTTCTATACTAATACCATGCTGTTTTTATTACTATTATTCTGTAGTACAGCTTGAAATTAGGGATGGTGGTATCTCCAGGAATTCTTTTATTGTACAGATTGTTTTAGCTATCCTGGGCCTTTTTCTCTTGCAGCTTTGAATATTCTTTCTTTGTTCTGTACCTTTAGTGTTTCAATTATATGTGGTGGGAGGATTTTCTTTTCTGGTCTAAACTATTTGGTGTTCTGTAAACTTCTTGTACATTTATAGCAATCTCTTTTTTTAAGTTAGGAAAATTTCCTTCTATGATTTTGTTGGAGATATTTTCTGGGCCTTTGAGCTGAGAATCATCTATTCTTAAATTTCTTCTATTTACAGTGTGTCAAATTTCTTGTATTTTTTGTGTTAGAAACTTTTTAGATTTGGAATTTACTTTGGTCAGTGTATCAATTTCTTCTATAGTATCTTCTCCACCTGAGATTCTCTCTTCTGTCTCTTGTATTCTGTTGGTGATATTTACATCTCCAATTCCTGTTCTCTTTCCTAGGTTTTCCATCTCCAGGGTCACCTCGATTTGTATTTTCTTTATTGGTTTTATTTCCATTTTCAGATCTTGAACA
>JADRCD010188473.1:0-12786 GCA_019843815.1 Montemys delectorum | reverse complement strand
AAGGTGAAAAGCAGATGTCACAAGTGGTATTATATCAGTCCTCAGCTGAAAAGGCTAGTGACTAGAATGTATGTATTGACTTACTTAGTACAATTTTAAGAAATAAGATTATTATAATTGTTTTTCGAGAGAGATATAAGATATTCCCTTATAGGATGTGTAATTGAACCAGGTGTAGTAGTGCATACTTGTTATCCTAGCTCTGCATCTTCTAGTGTGTGACAGGATCATGGATGAAAGAAAGATAGTGATCATACAATGAATAAGTACTACCTATTATAGTTGGCAACAAAGTAAGAGATACTAAAATCTGGAGATGTACAGAGTGAGGGGTTTACTTCAGGTGTGAGGCCAGCTTAGGCTACATAGTGAAATCCTACCTCAGAAAAGCAAAAACTAAAAAGTAAATGAAAAGGAATAAAAGGGTTTGAAGAGATCAGTGGTAAAACTTACTTAGAAAGTAAGACCTGGGCATGATGGCTTACACCATTGATCTCAGCGGAGACAGGTAGATAACTGAGTTAAAGACAAGCCAGGGCAAGAGCTCAGTTACCGAAAGGCGTGGGTAAGACTGTTTACAGAAGCACTAGTATAAGAGCTCCAGACTAGAAACAAGCTGAACACTCACTAGCCGTAAATGTGTGGGGTATGGTGTAGTCATGTGTTAGGATCCTAGACAGTAATGAAAATGGACTGCAAGAGAAGCAAAACACACATAAAAGTATATTACTTATAGTTAAAAACAAGCAAAAAAAAATCATCCTTGGTAATAGATATTGGGAGAAGAAAGGAAAGTTAATGGTAACAGGAGAGGTGCATCAGAGACTTCAGGCTGCTGGTACTGTTGTTTTCTGGTGTGAATACATATTCTGTTAGTAGACAGTCATCACAATGTTTACTTGGAGCACTTTTGTATTTGCATGTTGTAGTTCAGTAAAATTATTAAAAGTGTTAAAAATTGCCAGGTGATGGTGGTGCTGCACGCCTTTAATCCCAGCACTTGGGATTTGAGGTCAGCCTGGTCTACAGAGTTCCAAGACTACTACAGCGAGGGCTACACAGAGAAACTCTTGTTAAACATTATCCTCACTGTTCTTATTTCTTATCTTAACAATTCTGGTCAGTATAATTACTCTATAGCTAAAATATTAAAAGTAATTTTGAATTCCTAAGAAATTGTCATGGTGGAGCTGGATTATAAATTCCTGACAGCAGTACTGAAGTGTGTAACATATAGAAATAAGCAGTTGTTTAAATTAGTTATAAAATGTTCTAGCCTATGAATGAAGGAGATAAGTAACTGATACCCTGTTACTATTTTTCTTCCTTGACTTTTTGTTTTTCTTGGGAAGTGATCTTGAAGTATAATGTGATCTAGAGGTAATAGTGTAAGTTTTAAAGTCAGAGTGGTATGAGTTGGAACACTAGCACTTCATTAGCAGCTGGATCACTTTAAACATATTTCCTTGTGTGTCCATTATTCTGACTTCCTTGTTGGAGCTTATGCATCATACTAAAGTGTTGAGAATCAAAACATACCTAGTTTGACAGAAAATATGTCATAGGTGCCCAGAAGTCTGTCCTCCTTTTCCAGTTGTCTAACCCTGGCTCATTCTAACACAAACAGAATCAATATCATCATTATTACACTTCAGTCATTGGTAGGATGGGGGAGCAGTCTCCACACACACAAACACCTGTAGTAGTTCCCCAGTAGGAACAACATGGCTGTGGAAGCTGCTATTTTCCTATGCTCTCTATTCCTTGCTCTTCCTCCTCCCTGGGAATGTTATTTTCTCCTTTTTCTTACTGAAAGAAGAAACTAGTCTCCTTTGGATGGGCATGATGAGTAGGAAATCACATGACCCAGAAGCTAAGTGATTATTTGAAGTCTTAAAAGCATCAGGATTTCGATAACTGGTTGTGGATTTAAGCTTGGCCTTAGAGGCATCTAAAGGGCATGTTTTCTACTGAAGAACATTGGTATTATATAAACTTTGATTTTTTTTCTCATGTCCTAATTCCAAATCCTAATTTGACATCTAATTTGTGGCTTTGTGTTTCTTATTTTATGTCATCTAGATTTTTATTTTTCCATGAATATAAATAGGTATCTACATGGGTCTGATCTAGGCCCTCTGTACATGCTACAGTTGTGTAGCTTGGTCTTCGTGTGGGACTCCTCTAACAGTGAGAGTGGGGGCTGTCTCTGATCCTTTTTGCTTGATTTTGGGACCCTTTTCCTCTTACTGGGTTGTCTCATCCAGCCTTAACATGGAAGGAGGTGCCTGGTCTTATTGTAACTTGATATGCCATGTTTTACCCTGGAAGGCCTAGCCTTTTCTGAAGGGAAATGGAGGGGAAATGAGGTTAGAGATGTGAGGGGGAGACTGGAAAGGGAGGAGGGAAACTGTGGTTGGGATAAAATATATAAGAGAACAAATATAATTTTAAAAATGTAAAAATAAATAGGGTTCTAACAGAATATACTTAAACTATGTCTTGAAATTTTATCCAGTAGTATCTTTTTTTTTTTTTTTTAAATACTGGGTCTTACCTTGTAGACCAGCTGGCTTTGAATTCACAGGCATTGGTCTACCTCTACCTCCTAAATGCTGAGATTAAAGATGTTTGCCATCATGACAGCCGGCCTGCCTGCCTTCCTTTTACTTTTCAAATGATCATTAGATACTGCTTTTTTGGGGGAGTTGAGTTCCAGGATTGAGTTACTACCTAATCCTGGAACTCACTATGTGGAACAAGCAAGTTTCATAGAGTAATAGGGTATCAGTTACTTATCTCATTTAATTACTTTAACATTTAATTAATTTAAACAATTGCTAATTTCTAAATGTTATACTTGGGATCAAACAGGCATGCTCACTACAGGTGACCTTGATTTATTTATTTATTTTTTTAACCCCCTGAGACAAGGTTTCTGTGTTTAGCCTTGGCTGTTATAGAACTTACTATTTAGACCAGGCTGGCCTCAAACTCAGATCTGCTTGCCCCAGCCTCCTGAGTGCTGGATTAAAGGTGTGGGCCACCACTGCCCAACCTTGACTTATTTTTAATTATTTCTGATTATACCCTAATTCAGCCCTTTCATTTTACCCATCTTGCAGCTTAACAGTGTGAATTATAGTTGGCCTTTGGTTGTTTATACAATATACATAAAGTTCAGTTTTGGGTGGATCTTAAAGAATGTTTCACAGCTTTAGTTTCTGCCTTCATGTTTCTTTGTTTTTGTTTTTTGAGAAGGTAAAAACAGCACTTTCAACAAATAGTAGCTGCAACATACTATGAGTTCCAGGGTCAATATAAACATTTTACACCTAGTTTTGGCAGTGTGATGTGGTTAGCATTAGAGAGATCAGTTTAGTGCCTGAGCCTCACAACCAAGAAGACTTGCTCAGGACAATAGGCACTTTGAATGTTGTTAAGTTCTTGTTCAGGTAGGCAGTGCATAAGCATGAGTGATTTGAATCACTTGATCGTGAAAGGAAAGATGAGTTCCTAGACTCCAGCTACTGAAGACAGTTTCTCTGTTGCTGAGTGCCGTAGCTATACTTCCTGGCCGCTGAGAGAGACCTGTGGTTCCCATCAAGAGCCTGCTTAACTGAAGACAGGGTCTTATCAGCTGTCAGCCTTCTGTGAGTCTGGAAGAGTTTATTTGTGCTCTTGTTACCCTGTGGGCAGCTCCAGAGTTTTTACTTACTGTGTCCTGCTGTCATCATGTGCTGCTCAGGATAACGCCTTAGTTCGAATTAAATTTAAGGATCTACCTTCAGTTCTTACTGTTGTCATGGATTCTTTACTGGCTTTTGTCTGCAATATTACTTTTCCTGTCACCTCCACCCTCCTATCAAAGAAGTTTCTTTTGTGGAAGATGAGATCCGATCATGTTAAAGCTATTGATGGTTCCCCAGCATCCAGTGTCAGGGTCTGTGTCTGACCTCTCCCATGGTTTTTGGCATATTGCCTACTATTCCTCAAATACCTTATTCTGTGTAAGGCTTGCTAGTTCCTTAAGAACTGTCCTTCCGGCTTAGAAAACTCTTTCTTTCTTCGATAAATTCCCACTTTTTTTTTTTTTTTAAGATTTATTTTATGCATGAGTACACTGTAGCTGTCTTCAGACACACCAGAAAAGGGCGTCAGGACCTATTACAGATGGTTGTGAGCTCGATGTGGTTGCTGAGAATTGAACTCAGGACCTCTGGAAAAGCAGTCAGAGCTCTTAACTGCTGAGCCATCTCTCTAGCCCCAAATTCCCACTTCTTTTTTTTTTTTTTTTTCGAGACAAGAGTTTTTCTGTATAGCCCTGGTTGTCCTGGAACTCACTTTGTAGACCAGGCTGGCCTCAAACTCAGAAATCCACCTGCCTCTGCTTCCCAAGTGCTGGGATTAAAGGCGTATGCCACCACTGCCCACCTCAAATTCCCACTTCTCATTACAGGTGGTTGTGAGCCACCATGTGGTTGCTGGGATTTGAACTCAGGACCTTTGGAAGAGCAGTCTGTGCTCTTACCCACTGAGCCATCTCACCAGCCCAAATTCCCACTTCTTAAAACCTTGTTTAAATATATCTTTAAGATACATGTGGAGAACAACTTGAGGGAGTTGATTCTCTCCTTTGACCATGTGGATCCAGGGGATCTAACTCAGGCTGTCAGGTTTGAGGGCAAGTGCTTTTACAAACCACAGAGGCATCTCACTAACTCCCTTTTAAGATGTCGTTAGCTCTCCAGCAGAGGGAGTTACTTCTTTCTTGGGATACTTACCATAGCCATTAAATTGCATCGGGTTCATCAAGGATAAAGGACTTCCCTTATTTTGTTAATTCTCAACCTTCAGTTCATTGTCTGGTCATAGTAGTTTCTTAATAAGAGTTAGTGGGCTATTTGGGATTTACCACATTTTTTACTTACAGTGCTGTGTCTTGATAGCTCTTTTGGCAATTAGCTGGGTTCTCTTCCATCAACATGACTCTGGGTACAATCTGAAGATTAGCTAGCTGAAGAGTCATCTTCAGGTTTCTGTAGCCATAACTAGCTGTTTTCTGTCCACAATACTTACTAGTATAACACCAGCTGTTGGTTACTGTTGGTGCTGCTAAGCTTACCTCTATAAACCAAGAAGGCTTGTTTTTGGTGCTTTTATTAAAACCCAGTTCTTGCGCATGCTAAGCAGGCTCTCTTTCACTGAGCCATACATCTAGTTCTCCCAGGCCCCTAAAAGCTTATTTCGGTAATAATAGGTTTTAGTTTTGTTGTTTCTAGATTTCAATTATGAAGTTAGTGACTGAGTTTTCCAGCTACCATTGTTCTTTGGAGATTGTCATTTTGGAAAGGAAGATGCCCTCTAATTGAAAAGTGATGCCCCATACTTTGTTCCAAAGGCTCTGACCTCCCTTTCCCATATGACTTTTGTGTCTGTGGGATGTCCTGCAGTTATGGTGGTGAGTCTTGCTCATATTATCTTTATTTCAGGAGCACCTAGTTAAGGTACCCTACAGCTCTCCTGACATTTCCTAAGAGTTTGTTTTACTTACTTTTTACATTGTGATGTCCTGCAAGAAGAAGCTTCACACACACACACACACACACACACACACACACACACTCACACACACACACACTCACACACACACACTCGCACACACACACACACTCGCACACACACACACACACTCGCACACACGCGCATGCAAATAGGATTTGGTTTACACACCACATTTTCTAACATGGTTAAATGCAGTTTTGAAACTCCCTCTAACTTATCTGCTCTAGTTGGATGAAAGTTTTTCTGTTGGAATCATGGTTGTCTGAAGTTTCTCAGCTTGTTCTTACTTTGACTGTCTCTGCTTTTCAGAAGGCATACATTCCTCCTCTTTCATTTTTATTTAACAGTTGATGGCTGAAGCTGCTTGGGAGGTAGAAAACCAACATAGACATCAAGAATTCCAGGAATTCAAGAGATGCTTCAGGAAGTGGACAAGGCCTATAAAGCTGTGACAGTGAAATAATGGTGGTAGCAAACAGAAAGATAAATAGCCAGTGGTGGAATAGAGAACCAGCCATTATATCTACACTCAGAAGGAAAGCTGAGTTACGATGGCAGAGATGACATTACAGATTAGTGATGAAAGGATAGGTGGTTCAGTGCATGGTGCCAGACTCATCATACTAAAAAACTAATGGGCACATGGATTAGAGCTTAAAAAGTGAATGATAACATTACTTAGCATTTATATAATAAAATACGTATCATGGTACTTTTAACCCTAGGGTAGGACAGAATGTCCTTAAAACATTAAAATGCAGGCTGCCAGGGTGGGCAGGATGGCTTGGGGTAGGTGCTTACAAGCCAGGTTGTGTGAGTTCAATCTTTAGAAACCTCGTAAAGGCAGAAAGAATCAGCTGCAAATTGTCCTCTTCACATGTGTACCACCACATACACATGCATCCCCATTGTATGCTAATAAAGTAATACAAACTCCCAAAATATTGATCCATTCAGCATTAATATACTGCTTGCTACTCATCAAGACATGTTAAAGAATGGGGAAGATATTTACAATTGTATACACTTATAGTCAAATAGTATCCAGAATCCTTAGCTTTTTAAGGTTTAATAGTGTACTGTTTCCTGACTTAATATCTATACATATGTTTACTAGAATTATTTTGCGACTCATAACTATCTTAAGTTGACTGTCCCTGCAGATTTAAAGTGATTTGGGGTAAAGGTATAGTTTGGTGATAAAATGCTTTCCTAGCAGGTTTAAAGCTGTGAATTTGGTCCTTAATAATATAAAACAAAAGCAAAAAGAAGCCCATAAGGTGGATCATTGCAATAGGTTTTCTGAATTACTAAGCTTGGAATTCAGACAGTTGTCTATGGGGTCTTTTCAGGAAATCCCATAAAAAGATAGATCTTTTAAAGAATGTTCTGATACTTATGTATTATTCAGTAACAATTCTCTACCAGTGTTCCACATGTATTTAGAGATACTTATTTTTACTTAAACTACAGTTTGTAGTAGAAACAGTGATTATGTTTCAGAGTTATAAAATGATCAGTTGTGGCTGGCTGGCTGGATTGAATTCTCATCATATGATACCTATTGATTATCATTATTTTCTTTGTTGAAGAGTGTAAGTCTAGAACTCATACATGTAGCTGTGTGTTACAACTTACTTTTCTGCCTATCTCAAATGTTGCTTTCCTTTCTTTTTCTGTTTCTCTAAGTTGGAACCAAATCATAGCAAGGACAAAAAAATCAAAACAATAACAACAAAAAATTTAAAACAAAGTCCAATGTTCCCTCTTTTTTTTTTTTTAAAGATTTAATTTATTTTATATGTATGAATACACTGTAGCTGTACAGATGACCATGAGCCATCATGTGGCTGCTGGGAATTGAACTGAGGACCTCTGCTTGCTCCAGCCCTGCTCACTCCTCTGGCCCCACTTGCTCCGGCATAATACACTGTAGCTGTTTTAGAGACACACCAGAAGAAGGCGTCAGATCTCATCATGGATGGTTGTGAGCCACCATGTGGTTGCTAGGCTCCGAACTCAGGACCTTCGGAAGAGCAGTCAGTGCTCTTACCTGCTGAGCCATCTCGCCTCGCCAATGTTCTTTCTCTTTCTCTCTCTTTTTTTTTTTTTTTTTTTTTTTTTTTGAGACAAAGTGTTCCCTCTTGCATTTAGTAGAAACAAAAAGTTTTATCTACTTACTTAAAATAAAAAAAAGCAGACTGGTAGTGTGGCTCACTGGTAGAACATGCTTATTAGCATGTGATAGGCTCTAGATTTGTTCCTCAGCCCTGTATACCCTGAAAGAAAAGACTTGAGAGTAAGAAGAAGACTAACCCGTATAGCTTATGTCTGGCCATATTATGTGGAGGTGAATCACAGCTGTCTGTGACCTGGTATCATGTCCCTGTTGGTGCAGTACCTGTGCTTACAGGTTCTAGGTCTTTTTATGTTGTCAACCAGTTTCACACTCCATTTACCACTCATTTAGTCAGTGAAATAATCTAAATGGAAATTAAAGTAATAGAAGTGGCTACCTAATCATGAATAGAAAAAATACAGAAAATGGCTACAGTTAAAAAGCTTGGAGATTTGTGCCTCATAAGTAAGAATGCTATAGAAAGGTGCGTTGTGAAACTATTCATTGTATAATAGTCCAAGCAAGCAAATGAACTAATTGTGCATCTGTATATGTTACACATAGGTATGTTGTACAGTAACACTACAGTTTTTATGTACAAATTCAAAGATAATTCTGCTAGAGCTTGTTTTCCTGTTTAGCCTGGGACCTATCCAGATAATGAATTGACCCAAATAAACCCTGTCTTTTGAAAAGTGTCTAGGGCATACTCATGGAGCTGTCTTGTTTGTGACTAGAAGAGATGGCGAGTCAGCAGTGACTGTTTAAGTGACTCTGACCTAGGAGGCTATCAAGCTTTTTGGTCTTTAGATGATCTTCCTCAAATTCTGCAAATGATAGCATCAATATATTTTTTTCTAATAGTGGAAACACACACACACACACACACACACACACACACACACACACACGTACTCCTTTAATCCCAACATTTGGGAGGCAGAGGCAGGTATGGATCTCTGTGAGTTTCAGGCTAATATGGCTTACATAGCAAGTTCCAGGCTGGTTAGAGCTACACAGTGAGACTCTGTCTCAAATATATATTAATAGATACATATTAATAAATTGATGGGTATCTTGTCTTGTTAGCATATTCTTTGTCTCTGTTGATGTATTGTTTGTCTTTCAGCCTATAAATGAGTTGTGTAATCTGGGCATGGTTTTGCTTCTCATATTGCCACTAGTAATAAAAGTTTAGTTGATAGCAATCTATCAAGCTAGTATTCTGTCCAAAGTTGACCTCACAGTTTTCTCAGATAGCCACCATTTTACTCAGTGTACTGTGACTAAGAGCTACCCCAAAAGGCATGTGAAGTTTCCACCTGTCTGAGAGGTTAAACCAAGAAGATCTGATAAGTCCCTTATTTCTCTGCATTTATATCTGCCAAGAGAAATTTACCAATTCAAATGTTTCTACAAAAGTTGGTACATTAATTTTATGGCATATCTAGATATGATTACCCTGCTGGCTTTGTTTCCTATAGAAGGCATGGTCCTTGTAAGACAGTATCAAAGATGAATTCTGATGAGTGATAATTTTCAAGTAGCCTGGTTTTCCACACCTGATAGAAGTTGCTGCATTTTTCCAAACAGGTTCTCTAATGATCTTGCTTCACCATGGCTACAAATATGGAGGGGCTGGTTCAGCACAGAGTGGGGACCCAGCAGGTGGCTGAGGTGAGTGACAGGGGCTAGCACAATAGCTGGCACCCTTGCTTTTGAAAGGGTAGAAATCAGTATGCTCTGTGGTTTTCAAAACAGTCCCAAAGAAGTCAGCACATGATTCAAATCCAAAGCAGGATGCTGACACTAAATAAAAATGACAAAAGCAGCTGTTAGTAAGATTTTTCTGCATGGGTAGGACAGCTGTGTATAATAAGATGACTTGAAATTTTATCTCAGCCTCAAGTCAACAAATCTGATTCTTATTGTGCAGTAATTCTAACTCTAATGCTGTGTCTTAGTTTCTTATATACTTGTTACTGCATAATGGTAGACCAGATTGTTTAACCACTTGCTATTGTCGGAAGTACTGAAATACAGGGGTGCTCACCACACCCAGTTAAGGAGTATCAGTAAGTGTAACAGTGTGTGCACTAGATGGCTCTTCAGTGATAAGCATTTATCAGACAGACCTAGGCAAGTGTAGTGAGGAATTTTGTGACAGATTCTAGAGGGGTTAACATGAGGAGAAACTTAGGAAAAGGGATCGAGGCATAAACAGCTTGGTACCTGTAGGCAACATGAAGTGTACAGGGGGTATAGTCAGGGCCAGACCTTGAAAAGCATCATTACTGTATCATCACTGATAATATCCAATAAACCAGACCCTATGCAAGGATAACTCTGATAACCTTTTGAAGTTGGTTACTATCACCCTTTTATAGATGAGAAACCATGCCTCAAAAACATGTTGTTAGCCAAGAGCTTATTGTAGCAGAAATGGAATTCTGACCTAGGTCTTTGTACTTTTTATAAACCTCCCTGGTTTATACTACTCCTATGTATTTTACCCTTAGAAGAAGTGAAAATTTGCATTTTTGAATTATATTTCTGAAACAAAGACAAATTTACCAAAGAAAGGACATTCAAAGAAAAGACACATGTAAATGTATGTGTATTTTGCCTGAATTTGTGTCTGTGCACCATATGTGTACAGTGCCTGCAGAGGTCAAAAGAGGTATTGGATCTTCTGGAACTAGAGTTTCAGTGGTTATGAACTGCCGTGTGGGTGCTAAGAATTGAACCTCAGTCCTCTGAAAGAGCAGCCAGTGCTTTTAACCATTGATCCATTTCTCCAGCTCTTAGAAATATATTTTTAAAGAAATATATTAGAACTATGAAAATGATGAGGCTTAACTGCATGTATTGCTTTAATTCATGACAGGAATAATTACTTTGAAAATAATTTGTTGGTTTTTCAAGTATTCAGTTTTATTTTCACTTAATAAGGATTTCTTGTTGAGGCTGACTTGATATGTATGAACACAGTTCTAAAAGGCAATCATGAATTCTTTAAGAGAAGAAATTAACATTAAGATCAATTTCATGTATACATTCATAGTCATACATATAAATTAGCTAAAGTTTACTCCTAGATACCATTCCTAGCCTCATAGTTCCTCTTAGGTTTGTGGAGAAAATCTAGATCTTAACAACCTTCATTGCTCTTTTATCATCTGGGCCTGTATCTTCATTGCATAAAATTTACTGTTTCCATGTAGGGGAGTGTTTCTAAATTGAGCTCTTATTTCTCTGCTTTTTTAGGAACTAGACATATACATTTCCGTATCCTTGTCAAAAGTAGTACATGACTTTAGGACAACATTACTATAGACTTGAAGCAGCAAACATAGTAGACTCCTGAACTAGGTCTGCTTCACTCTGTCCTTATCCCTATATCTTAATATCTTAATTTGCTTTCTACTTATAAAAATGGTTTTGCTTTGTTAATTTTTGACTTATCAAGTGTAGACAATGTCTTTTTGTTTGTTTGTTTGTTTGTTTGTTCTTTTCGAGACAGGGTTTCTCTGTGTAGCCGTGGCTGTCCTGGAACTCACTCTGTAGACCAGGCTGGCCTCAAACTCAGAAATCTGCCTACCTCTGGCTCCCAAATGTCTTTTTTTTTTAAACATACTTTTTCTTTGCTATAAAACTATACGGAGTTTTGAGTCTTGTGATTCATTATAATAACGTTCTATTATATTAGACTTTTTAAAAATTTAAAATATATTTTTATGATTATGAGTATTTTTATATATATAAGTATTTTGCCTGACATGAATTCAGATGCCTCATACCCACATATAAAAAGCAGCAGGATATGGCAGTGAATATAATTCTAGCAACAGTGAGTTGAAGAAAGGGGAATCCTGAGGTTTTGCTGGCTAGGCAATCTAGCTGAGTCCATGAGCTCTAGGTTTAGTGAGAGAGGCTATCTTAAAAAATAACAAAAACTAATGTAGGTGTCTGGGAGATGATTGAGTTTCTAAGTTATTGGGGGTGGGACTGTGATTAAAAATACTCTGACAAAAGCCACTTAAGGAAGTTTGGTGGCTTTGAATGGGAAATGTCCCCAACACTCATGTATTTGAACTCTTGGTCCCCCAGTGATGGTGCTGTTTGGTGAGGTGGTATACTCTTGGAGTGGGCTTTGAGAATTTGTCTCTTTCATTTCCTGTTCACTCTCTGTGTTTTTAGTTGAAGTTGCGATCTGTCAGTTTCTCCTCCAGCTGCCTGCTCTAATACCTATCCAACTATTATTGAAAATCTCTGGACCTATAAATGAAAATAAACTTTCTTCTTTAAGTTGCCTTTGTTCATGGTAATTGTCCTAGTTAGAGTCTCTCTTACTGTGATGAAATACCATGAACAAAAAGCCAGCTGGGGAGGAAAGGGATTGTTTGGCCTACACTTCCAGGTCATAAGCCATCACTAGAGGTAGTTAGGGACTCGATCAAGCAGGGTTGGAATCTTGGGGCAGGAGCTGATCCAGAAGCCAAAGAGAGGAGTTGCTTACTAGCTAGCTTCCCCTGGTTTGCTCAGCCTGTCCTCCTTATAGAATCCAGGACTACCAGATGAGGAATGGCATCACCCACAATAGGCTGAGCCTTCCTCCACTGAACACTAATTGAGAAAATGCCTACATCTCATGGAGGCATTTACTCAACTTGAGGCTCCTTCTCTGTGATGACTCTAGCTTGTATCACGTTAACACGCAAAACCAGCCTGTACAGTACTTTATCCCAGTAACAACAGAAAAGTACCTAATATAGGAAGGAAGGGGTTTATTGTGGCTCACGGTTTGAGGTACAGACCATTATGGCATGGAACAAAGACAAGAGCTTGAAGCACATTGCAACCACTGTTAGGAAACAGACAGTGCTGGATGCTTGTACTCAGCTCACTTTCTCTTTTTAATACAGTTCAGGATGACAGACCACAGAATAGTATCCATAGTGGGCATATCTTTCCACTTTATTTATCATTAAGATAATCCAGAGCTGGAGAGATGGCTCAAAGGGTAAGACAACTGTTTTTGCAGAGGATTCAGGTTCAGTTTCTACCACCCATCAGTTCCAGAGTTAAATACCCTCCTCCAG
>JADRCD010188472.1:0-14686 GCA_019843815.1 Montemys delectorum | reverse complement strand
ACGAACAACAATTACTAACTAGTACCCTCAGTGCTCCCAGGGACCCAACCGCCAACCAAGGACTATACAGGGTGGGACTGATTGTTTTGGCAGCATGTGTATAGTAGAGGATTGCAAAGCTGATCATCAATAGGAGAAGAGGTCCTCGGCCCTGTGAAGGTTCTGTACCCCAGTGTAGGGGAATACCAGGGCCAATAAGTGGGAGAGGGTGGGGTGGCAGGCATGGGGATGAGGGAGGCAACAGGAGTTTGTTCTTGTTGTTTTTGTTTGTTTGTTTGTTTGTTTGTTTGTTTTTTGGAGGGGAAACTGGGAAAGGAGAAATTTACATGTAAATAAAGAAAATACCTAATTAAAAAAAAAAGAAGTTATAATTTTCAAGTAGCATGTACAACTCTTGGTGGCACACTAACATATGAAAATATTAGAGTATAAAAATAAATATATACATTTTGTTCCTTTAAGTTTAAAAAAAAAAGAATGCTCGATGGATGGAACTGAGACCGGATTTCACATGTAGACCTATCTGTCCTGGAGTTCATGACATAGTCTAGGTCTGGCTTCTGGTTTAGAGCACTCCTTCTGCTGCTGATACTGTGTTGATATTACAGGCATGTGCCACCCTGTCTGCCATCTCAGTAGGAAATCAAGAGATAGGACTTGGGCCTTCGTCTCCTGCTTGTGGTGATAACTTGCTGAATGAAAGCAGTATCTTTTGGATTCACTCATGCTCGCATCACTGAAGTAGAGGGGCTGCATTAGGTATTCCATAAGTTGTAAACCAGCTCTAAAATTCTAGAGAATGCTGACTCAAAGGTTACTCAAAACCTGGGTAGCTAAACAAGCATCCTTTCATTGATGGTGATACAATAATAGGAAAGGGAGGGTTAGTTTTGAGATGGAAAAGTAAGTTTTCTGCCTGGACGCACCCGCATCCCATATGGAATCACCCACTTTGAAGATCCCTCTGACCTATCCTCATTTCTTTCCCTCCGTCTTCTGGCTGTACTTTTGCTTTACAATTTCTGGTTTCCTTCATCTATGACAGCTACGGTACTGAGTCATCACTCCTCGTCTTATAGTATCTGTCATTGGACTGCGTAGCCTAGAATTTCTGATCTAGTTACTCTTTTTATTTAGGGGGTAAGACAGGCAAGACTCCCAAATCCTTTACATGGTGTTTCCCGAAGTCATCCTCACAGTACGCACAGAACCTTCTTCAAAATATTTGCGAAAATGTCTAACAATGAACTAGCATACAAATATGAATGTTGGTAAAACAGGTAAGGTAGGAAGCCATCTCCTTCAAAAGTTTTTCAGTGGATACCGTTTTAAATAGCAAAATTCTCTAGTTCCTTTAAAACATGACTTAAGTCTTGTAAAGTATTATTGGCATGCACGTCACTAGGTGCTTACCCTGGTGTACATGCTGAATACCTGCGATGAAAGGGTAATCATTGTAATCACATTAGTAATCAGCCTAAAACAATGTTTGAGAGAGTAAGCGGCACTTCATGTTCCAAGATTTTTGCTGACTCAAAGGGGTAACAGGAAATAAGGTAATAAACTCCTTCTGACCTTGCAGATGAGATTTGCCAAACAATAGGGAGTACTGCTCATCAGAGGGAATTCTTAGGTATCACTTGACAAGAAACAGTTTCTCCTGTGATTCAGGTTACCCTGAAGGCTGCAAGGGTTTGATTTGCACAGAATTCTTGCAGAGCCGGCAGTAAGGCATGGGTGTGTTCTTTGTGGGACTCTTGTTTGTCATTGATTTTCTTGCACCTAATCTTCTAAGAAGGACATTTGCCAGAGAAATCTATGTGTCAGAGTCGACATTTCATTAAAGACCCACTTTGAATGTTAAGGCATTTCAATTCTTAGAATATTGGTTTAAGATCAAATAGAAATAGAAAGCAGATTAGCATCAAGTCTGTCTGTACCTGGCTTGGGCTCTTAGACCAGTTAGGCAGTTCCTATTAGCTTTGCTTCTCATGACCTCTTACAGTAATAAAGCTCAGTAGAACTATTTAATTTTCATTTTAAATCAAAATGACATAAATGTTTATTTATTTGTTTTATACCCTATGTGTTTATTGTTTGATAGTTTCATACATTTATATGATAAATTCTAGTCATATTTACCATCATTTTCTTCCCTTAAATTCCTTCTTCTCCCACAAAGAGGAATAAATATCATCTATGAGAGAACTGTTGAATGGGGTGGATGCTTGAAAATACTTCTTATGTTGTAGTCACTGATCTCTGACCTCATAAATGCAAAGGATGTCCCCAAAGCCATGCCATTCATTTACAACAAAACAGAGACCAGGCTTTCAAACTCAATCTGAGACATGCACAACACCCTGTGCCCACAGCAGCTGGGGCAGAGCAGAAGAGCTTTTCATAGTTCTTAGTCCACGGTCAAGGCTCAGGTAGTCTGAAGCAGCCATATTAAAAATAACAGCAGAGTATGTCAGAAGGAAGAGAGAAGCTGAGGACCCCAAGCTTCTGTGATCTAGTTATGGATCCCAGAATTAGGAGGAGTAGTTGATACAAAGTTCATGTTCTTCCTGGTTGCTCTGAGTGGATGGTGCGCTTTGCATATCACAGCCCTATTTTCTTTTCTTTTTAGAAGGCTTCTAGACTTTATTGCTTAAAAAGATCTCGCCAGTAAATAAAAATATCATGCAGTCAAATTAACCAGGCCCCTATACAACTGAATGAGCTTCTATATCTCTGGTTCTCAGGGCTCCTAATGCTGTGACCCTTCAGTACAGTTCCTCATGTTGTGATGACTCCCGAACAACAAAATTATTTTTGTTGCTTCTTCATAACTGTAAGTCTGCTACTGTTATGAACCATCATGTAAATATCTGTGTTTTCTGATGGTCTTAGGTGACACTTGTGAAGGGCTGATGTGGCATCCCCCTACAAGGAGTTGTGACCCCCACAGATTGAAAACTGCTTTTCTATAAAGTAGAATAGGCATTCAGAATGGAAGCTGTGAAGCTTCATAGTGAATTTTATACTTGCAGTACAGAATAAATTTAATGTGCCTATCCACTACCCAAAAACAAAGAATTCCGTGACAGTTTTGGAACTAGTAAACAATTAGCTTTATATCCTTTTTCATAATTTGTATCCATTACCTGCATTCACTTTTTACTCATCCCTTTATATGTAGCATTCTTTTTACTGTTTAGAAATTAAGGAAGACAGTTTATGATGAACTCTTTTAGTGGAAAGAGAAATAGCCAGATTCCAAGATGGCAGTGTGATATGACTGTCTCTATGATCTGAATTCACATTCACCATTCCTACCCCAGTCATCAAGTTATTCTGTGGGTGCTTCATGCCGGCGACTTTCTTGGACACAGAGAAAGTAAAAAAAGTAGAAGGGAGTGGAAGTGGAGGAAGAAGACAGGAAGACTGCCAAGCTGGTTCTTCCCCTGCTGAAGGCATTGCGTTTCCTAACTGGAGTGGGGAGTTGCCTGCACAGGCAGGCACAGATGGAGCTCACTGACAAGCAAAGGCTCTTCAGAGCCAAAGTCAACCCATGGGTGCTAGCCACTTCCTCCTTATTGGCCTTAGAAAAAACAGTCTCAGAAAACCTTGCTTCTGCTTGCTTGCTTGCTTCCTTTCTTTCTTCTGTCCTTCCTTTCTTTTTTTCTTTCTTCCTTCCTTCCTTCCTTCCTTCCTTCCTCCTTCCTTCCTTCCTTCCTTCCTTCCTTCCTTCCTTCCTTCCTTCCTTCTTTCTTTCTTTCTTTCTTTCTTTCTTTCTTTCTTTCTTTCTTTCTTTCTTCTTTCTCTTTTCTCTTCTCCTTCCTTCTTTTTTACCTTCCTTCCTTCCTCCCTCCCTCCCTCCCTTCCTTCTTTCCTTCCTTTCTTCCTTCCTTTCTTTTGAGACAGTGTCTTATCATGTAACACTGGTTTAGAACCTGCTATGTAGACCAATTTGACAAATATTGCTCTTTATATATTTATTTTAAAATTATGAATGCAAAAGCATATATGAGTGTGTGTGTGTGTGTGTCTGTGTGTTTTTGTGTGTTTATACAAGTGCCTGTGGATGCTGATGGTATCAGCTACCCCTAGTTGGTGAGAAGTCTTCTACCAGCTTCCAGAAGCTGTTCTCCAAGATTTTATATTTATAGTACAGACTAGAGGAACCATCTTCCACCACTACTCTGTCTACCATACACTAGTTATAAGCTTCAGTTATGTTTCCCTTCTTCACTTATCAGTGCTAACCACGATACTCCATTGTGTCCTGGGTTAAGCAGTTTTACCTGCCATCTAAGTCATTTGAGGCTGGGATGGCTGAGTTTATGTTCATAATGACCTACAGAATCCGGAATTGGCTAAAAGCTAAAGTGGAAAATCACCTTTCCAGTAAAGCACTCTGTCCTGTTCCAAGTGATGGTTTCCACTGGGTGGGACCTTGCCTTTTCTTGTTGGTAGAGAGGCGATTTGCCTAGTCAAAACTGTAGGGCACATCTTATCTACCTCTGGCAAAGTCAAGCTGAACTGAAAACCTAAAGCAAAAAAAAAAAAAAAAAAAAAAAAAAAAAAAAAAAAGTGAAATATGCTATTTCCTAATGTGCAAGATGACACTATTTGTATATTTATGTACTAGATCCAGGGAGCCACATGCTCACCACCCAGCAATAATCACAGATAATGGCTGTCTGTGAGATGTCATCAGGTGAGAGAACGCACACATGAATCTCTACTACCATCTTTAAATTTTTGAGTTAAATAGCAAGAGAAAGTTAATCAAGCACGTCACATCAATGAAAGCTTTGAAGACTGAATACATACTAAACAAGAAACAGTTATACATGTAAAACATAGGTCAATTCAGACCTTTATTTACGAGTGCCTTAGGGATTGGCAGAAGAGAAAATAAGGAATATTTCTCAATGCTATGCACCAAGCAGGTTTTAGTTGGGCTTATTCATTTTTAAAACAAAACCATATTGTTATTTCTATGTACATATTTATATAATAGGATTACATCTATGCTGCTATATTCCCCCCACTGGAAATGTATGCACTAGACTATTTTAATACTTTCATAATGCATCATGTCTTAGCATGTCCTATTAAACATGGAGAATCTACTTACAAGTCACAAAAAATCATGAGTTTTAAATATTTAACTTCCATTTAGGTAGGCAAATAATACTACATCCACCCTATTCTCCACATATATAAAAACTATAATGGGCTGCATTTCCTCTTCAAGTACAGAAGATTTATGTTAAGAGTCTTTTTTCCAGCCTTCAAGTATATAGATGTCTGCCAAGGTCAATGATGGAGCTGTCATTCTTTTAAGTGAATGGGAGAAGCTAGCGCATTTACACTTTGTGACCTCCAGGACAAACAAGTGCAGAAATATAAGAGAAGCATGGCTAGTCTGGGGTAGCTAGTAAAAGGCTCATTTTAAAGATTAGTCTAGATTTATGGGAATGTTTCTGTGCTATTCATGAAGCATAGTTTTCTTTTTATTGATAGCCAATGACCATTGTTTGAGCCAGACCTCTAGGAGACTAAGACAATTCTCCAATACTAGTTATCTTTTTATCTGTATGTAAAGTTCAGCACCCATAAGTATTTCTAAGATGAGTATTGTAGTGCTAAACTATAATCTAAGCAGTGGGAAGCTGAGATAGAGAACTATAAGTGTGAAGTCAGACAGGGTTACATGATGAATTCCAGCCTAGCTATTCTATTATAACATCACTGAAAATCTCAAAACCAAGCTGGAACAAAGCAAAAGGGGTTTCTAAGAGTTCATCAAGAAGATAGCCTATTTAACCATTTAAAAAACGAAGACTTGTAGATCTAGTGAACAACTAAGGACTTCTTAGTATAGAGTGATGTAAAAGAACCCCTGATGTTGCAAGGAACTTTGGATCCTTCCCTGTGCACAGTGTCTTCTGCAGTTGTACATTTTAGTGACTTGCAGTCTGTGGAAGGAAGTCTTTTGCTCCAAATAAAGAAATCTCAAGTTGTTTAATGGAATTTGGTTACTTCTACAGGGAGAAAATATCAAGGATAAATAATCTAGATTATTGAGAAGAGATATGCAGTCACTTATTTTGGAGGATGGGGAGTCATGGGAGGAGGGCTGAGAAAATCCCAGCTATGGTGATAGTCTATCAACCAAATGAAATAGGGACAAAAATAACTTAGCTTTTCAAGATTTCCTTTAACACTTGAGTGTAGGAGGAGTAAGACAGCAGGGAGAAGAGAACCATGACATGAGTATGTGAGGTTCTACTGATCCTGGTGTGGTTGGCTTGGTTTTGAGAGACCAATGCTGGGCTATAAAATTGTCTTTTTGTCTAAGACAACTTTGGGTCAATCCTATCATGGTGGCTGACACAGAAAGTAAGGAACAAGGAAAAGGGGTCTTAATTACTCATGAAGAAGTGATCTATTCTCTATGACAACTACGTACACATAAAATGAAACAGATTTATAAATAAACTTTCATAACTTGGATTTGACCAAATGAATTCCATGGCAAGCAATTAACAACAGACAACAAAACTCATTTTCTTTCTGCTGTGTTTTATTCCTTTTCCTGTAATTCACAACTGCACCAGTGCAACTCGTTTTGTAACCTTATTTTTCCAGTCAACTCCTATAAATGATCAGTTCTCTGGGGAAGACATTTTGCCCTTCTTAGATACCTGCTCAAACAACTGATCTCTTATACAATTTTAAAATCATGAGATACTTTGGGGTATCTATCTTGTTGTAGGGCAGGAAATAAAGATAAATGCAGCATCTGGCTTGCCAGAATGCTCCAGAAAGCTAAAATAGGAAACCACTCTCTCTTTCTCCTTGAGATTTTTAGATCCATGACTCTCAGAATTTGTTAAGTGGATCAGCTAGAAGAGAGGAAGTTTAGATATCTAAAATAAGTTGGTTTTGGTCTTCATTCATTTTTCACCCTAATGTTTGATTTTGACCTATGTGCTAACTTAGGACTGTTCCCAATGACACTGTAACTAGGAGAGGCCCTTGCTCAGCTAAGCTTGATAAGAACCTTAATCCAAGGAGCCTGTTCTAAGAGCTGAAAAAAGGGGCAGCAGTCTAGGTTCTCAGGTCCTCTAAGCATAAGAGGCTCATGACAGTTTCAGAGTCTGAGCAGTTCAGGGGATCCTTTCCAGTCTTCAAAGAGAGACACAGAAGAGTGCCGCCTTCTTCAGAGGCATTTAGTCACCAGTCAGTACTCATATCTCCTCTGTGACAAACCCTGTTCAGACCTCAGGCCATTTTCAAAGGATGCAACCTGCTCCAAAAATCTATTAGATATACAAATGAGATTAAGTCTAGAGATGCCATGATTCAGTGGGGCCCCAAGGCTTTGATGATGGCCTTTGTTCTCTCTCTGCGTGCTCTATTATCTGAAACCTACCTTTTGAAATGGTTTCTGAGCGATAATGACTTATAAAACTATAGGTTGCCTGCAGGACACTGTTATCACAACTACTTGATGGCCCATCCAATATGTTCCATAAATATTTGCTTTAAATTAATCTGAACCCAGTCTTATACTAGAGGGAGGAAACTACTTCTAAGTCTTGCTACAAAATTGGATAGCATTCATCACATCAAGACGTGGATTCCACTAGACAAGGGTTAAGAACACTTACTGATTGCATAAGGTGGTAGGTGGGCTAGTAAATTCTCGAGTTTTACACTAGGCAAGTCAGTGATTGTTTTTAAGTAAAGTGTGTAAATAGGCATGGATAAGATGCTGTTTAATTCAACATATGCTTCTTAATTAAGCTTTTTTTTTTCTTCTAAGAAAAGTGTGAGCAATCTAATGTACAGTCCTAATTCACACTATAACAACATGGATTGTAAAGAAATTGTGGCATGGTGTTAACCAAATAAATGTAGAAACCCATGAAACTTGGAGTTTAACACTGACACATAAACAGGCCTACGTGAGAAGAGAAGAGGTTGTGACCTTTCTTATGGCTTTTCTACAGTCTAGATTAAGTTTACAGCAGAAAATCCTGCTTCTCTTCAGAATGCCTAGTTCTGTCAATTCCTGGCAGACATTAGAGTATGTAGAGCCTTAACACTCTAGAAATAGCTTGTTTTAATCTAACTGTTGGCACAGTGGGTTTTTCTTGAGCTTGCTAAGAATGCCCTGAAAACTCTGTGGCTTATTGGAGATTTCAGCAGCTCTCCAGCAGGGGTTCACTTCCATCCTTGTTTTTTTGGTTAGAGTTCTTATCTCTTGAGCCATAAATAAATGTTGGCCACTGACTGTAAAAATACAACGCAAAGACGACGTCTTTGATCTTTCAATGAAAGTATCAGAAAAAAGACATTTGCTGATAATCAGGTTTCTATAAACTGCAAATGTCTGTAGATGAATTTGTAAATTAAGCATATATATATATGCTTAATTGATATATATATATATATATGTGTGTGTGTGTGTGTGTATGTATATATATATATATCACCAGGCATTGGCTGAAATCAGGGCGGTATGCAAGGCCACAGTGATTCCCTTTTGGCTGCTTGTGGCTGGGTTGAGAAGACAAATTATTAACTAAACAATCATCAAGATAATTAACCATTGTCAATATAGCTGTGTGTGGTTCCCATTAAGCCAGTGTTAAGTTTAGGAGGAGCAAAGTAGATTTAAGATCTGTGGGTGAGTGTTAAGAGAGACTAGTATTCAGGATTTTTAAAGGGGGTTATAGTTCGCTACTCAAAGAGTATCGTATGATTAAGTTTTCCTTCATTTAACAGTTACCTTCCTGTGACATTGAAAAGCAGATCAGATACCTCCAGGAAGGGAATGGAGAAGGCATTGCTGAAGCCTGGGAGACACAGGAGTATGGATGTGACTACAGAGATGCCTTTCCTACATCCATGGGAATGCAATAGAACAACTTAGTGAGTGAGGAATGAATGATGTGATTGGTTGCCAGGAGAAACAAGACACTGCCCCCAGCCACCCGTGTCTGTCAGAATGATCAGGATAGTTCGTTTAATTTGATTAATGTAACATATTTTAAAAATCACTTGCAACAAAAGTCAGCAAAAAGAATTATCTTCCAATTTGGAGCAAACTATTACCTGACTTGGTTGTGTTCTTTTATGGAACTGGGTAAATGCTGATTCTGCACTGAGCTTAATGGTGTGTGCATAGTTTCCACTAATGAATAAGATTAAACACTAGGCAACTTAAATACACAGTTTCCAAAACTTCAAGGCATTTTCAAAGCAAATGATTCCCACTTTGAAGACTTCGGTGAAATCTAAACTCTATTTCTAAATGTTTGAAAGATTTCTTCTGTGCCAAGAGTTATAAGCAGAGTGTGTATATTATTGCTCTCCCCTTTTGGTTTGTTCTTAAATTTTAATTTGAATCTTTAGAAAATTTGAGAGGAGAAGCGGTAGATAACAGTGTTGGCTGCCAAGGCTTTGAATTCAGTTTGGAGAGGAAGCCTGGCACTGACACTTACTTGAGGCTGAGCCAGTGACCATCTCTGGTCTTCATTCCCTGACCTTTGATAAAGTTTATCACTGAACCCCACAGTATATGTTTAGCTGTTTTTTTTTTCTCAATTCACTTCTTTGAGGCTTGCCTATGCGTAGACCAGAGTGCCACATTTATTGTGATGTGGTTATTGTCCTCCTGTGACTCCGAGTGACTAGTTTTGGCTTTTGAACTCTGGCCAAATTTTCCCTGTTAGCAGCAAAGTGCCTGGAAAGGAAAACACATAAGGCGGTTGGGCCAGTTGTCCTCTGAAACATTTAAGATGAAAAGGTCATAGAAGTGGGGGATGGGCAAAGTCTCCAAAGCCATTTACTGCTTTTTGTGTTCTAGGCATGAGTTTTCCTAGAGATCACAGCCCAGCTTTCTGACTTTGGGTTTCAATTTGGCCTAATGTTCTCTTCATACGTACAGTGTGCCCGTGGGTTGTTTTCACAGAACTACACGGACTTTCGGTTGAGGAGAACCTTTCAGTCTCATACCAGAGATGCTTCTATCTTTCAAAGCATTCCTTCCAAGTCAGGATGAACTGGTCGTACTGGTAAGAAATTCCGCCTCAGGGAAAAGCTGGCCTGGCTCTGTCTACTGCACACTCACTGCTAAATGCTCCTTACCTGCAGAAACCAGGAAATGCTAAGTCTACAGAGCCTAAAACAGCCTTCAGAATCGTGCTCCCCTGACCTTCCTATCTTCTCCTTAGAGGTGCTTCCCTTCTTACACCAGGGCCACCTGTTGACTCTGGTGGAAAGCCACACCAGAGAAACTGTGTGGTCCTGCCATGCCATTAAGTACAGCTGCCACTCTCTCAAAGTTCTGTTCTTGAATTGCTGACTATACCTCAGCCATAGGGCAGATGCTTGTCTTCTGGTGACCTCCAGGACCTAGCCAAATTCTGGGGGGGGGGGGGGGGCTGCTTTCTGGAATACTCCCAGAGTGGACCTTACCTATTTTCTGTAATATCATTCTGTTCACAAAGGACCAAAACTTTTGTCTAGTTTTTGCACATTCTTTCCAGTCTATTTTACTTAACTAAAAGACCTCAAATTTGGTGTGAAGGATTATCAGAATTCCTTGCTATGTATGCTCATGACAAAGTTTCAGGTTAAGATGTTTCCCTTGGTCTTCTATTGCTAAGTAGAAACTTTAGTCATAAATACTATAATCCTCTCAGGAGTGTGACGTTCCAAATATTAGATCCCCTCATGAATTCCCCATTTTTTTTTAAAGTATGGTGCTCTTAAAATTCAGTTAATGTCAGCTTAGTGTTCAGGGTCCTCTTTATTTCTGAACTGTAATGGTTGTTGCATAACTAACGCAAATTGGAAGTAACTGATGTGATTTTTGTTTTTGTTTTTCCTAGATGAGATGCCGGAGGAAAAATCCACGCCGCTATGCTGCTCAGCCAACAGAATCAATTTGGAATACTGTTGCTCTCCCTGGCTTTTCTTACCTCATAGCATTTGGTTAAATGTAGTTATGTGGATATTCCTTATGGGTCAAATAGCAATCTGTACTTTGGGGCAGCATCTTATATTTGTGAGGATTATGCTCAGAGGATTAAATGTCCTTTGCAAAAAATTAAGAACAACAATCACATTGCTTTAATCTAGTAATAGGATGATATAACACGAGGAATAGAATAAGCTATGTGGGGCTCTATAATGTCTGTGCTTTGCTTGGTGATGGGATGTGGGCTATACATCCCCAGATGCAGATTTTCTCAGCAGCAACATTTATTTTACTGCAGGTTAACTCATGGCCGATTCCTATACTGTGCTGTTACTTGGCTATCTCTCTTCCCCAGGCTTTTATTTTTACTGTGTGGTCTATCACCAGAGCTGAGGTCTGTGGTCATATGGAAGCCATGCTGTACTTTTAGGTTAGCTCCCCATCTGCCAGTTGTCTGAGTGATGTTCTCTTTCTAGAGACATCTGTTTGTCTGCCACCCTTGCTGTTTTTGTATGACACATCATGACCAGCTATTTGTCAGTAGCCTGGCTAAGGTATCACTCCAGATTCAAACCTATTTGCAGATGCGATATTTAGAAATGATACATTTTATAGTTATCCTAGTCATTTTTAGCATTTGGCCATGCTCTCTGTGAAAACTGAACATTTCTGACACTCTTTGGGTGCAGAAAGAACATGGGATTCAAGAATCACATTGTTGGATTCCTCTCTGTGCTAATTGGTTTTTTCCTTTAATAATACTGAATAGCAACAATAGTGTCATGAGACGATACAGAAAATGTTTCATTCTCAATGTCGCATTATCAGTCAGCATGACTCGATGGCTCTCAGTTCTTTTGGTAGCTGCTTCAGTAGTTATTTTTATAATTTTATAATCGTCAATGGGAGTCAAAAAGGAAGAGTGATGAAATCAAATTCCCAAAATAAATGTATGTACTTAGGCATGCATGTACGTACATATATGTTTCAAGAGAAGGAACAAATGCTCAAGGAAAAGACTAAAATTTTTGTCACAGATAAATACTGAGGGGCTTAGAGGAAAGAAAAAAAACACTGTTTATAAAGCCTTTAGCAAAGAGAATATTTATGAAAGGTATAAATGGGAGCTGACATAGCATAAATCCAATTTGGAATGTTCCACTACAAAGAACATTCTAGAAGAGAATCAGAAGGCTGTGGAAGAACTCCAAGGAACATTTCTGTGGGACAAAAGCAGACCAGAATTTTCCCCTGCTGTGCTAGGCCAGCCTGGAGTTGGAGGCCTGACCTAGACAAGTGGCCTGCCTAGAGCCTGAGGGCTGCAGCTGGCCTCTCCATGTATCCAGAAGGCCTTGGAGAAGGTTCCACAGATGTCCCTTTAGCGTGCACTGCACTATGGGATTTCTACATCATAGCCTCAAATGTGTTGACTATGTTCCATGAGATCACAATTTACACTGAGGAGAAAAACAGGACATTGTCCTCTTCTTATATCCCCAGTTCATTATCCAACCCAGAAATCACTGGCCACAGAACAATGACAGATGTGACTTTGTTTATATTTGAGATCTCTGTAGAATGAATTCAATTTTATGATCAGCTTTTACAAACAACAAAATGAAATGCAATATTGTAGAGCACATCTCCACAAAAATGCCTGTGGCATGGAATTTACAAACTCTCCTGAATTACTCTGTCATTAATATTGGTTCTTTACATCCACAGGTTAGCTCTCCATTTATATGGGCATTTATATAATCTAATAAAATTTTGCATGGTTTTCATAAGATTTGAACCCTTATTAGATTTATTTATTTCTAGATAAAAAGTACATTTTGTTGCCTTTATAAATATCCCTTTATGCAGCCCTATGGAGGGAGCAACAGTATCAACTTGCCAGACCTCCGGAGCTCCCAGGGACTGGACCACCAATCAACGAATACACATGGAGGGACCCATGGCTCCAGCCACATATGTGGCAGAGGATGGCCTTGTTGGACATCAGTGGGAGGAGTGGCCCTTGGACCTGAGGGTGTCCAATGCCCCAGTGCAAGGAAATGCCAGGGCAGGAAGGCAGGAGTAGGTGTGTGGGTAGGATAGCACCCTCATAGAGGCAGGGGGAGGGAGAGAGGATTAGGGAGTTCTGGAGGGGAGACCTGGAAAGGGGATAACATTTGAAATATAATGAAGAAAATATCCAATAAAAAATAAATATCCCTTTATACATTTTTGAATTGACAGTGATAGACAGCAATTTTGTTACCTATATTGCCTATACTTATACCACATACATTTAGGACAACTATTTCTGCTACATATGTGCAGGGAGGCTTCAGTCCAGCCCATGTATGCTCTCTAGTTGGTGGTTCAGTCTCTGAGAGCCACCAAGGATCCAGGTTAGTTGACTCTGTTGGTCCTGTGGAGTTCCTATCCTCTTTGGGGCCTGCAATCCTTCCCCTAGCTTTTCCATAAAAGTCCCCACACTTTCAGGTTTTGCATAGTTTTATCTATTTGTGTATTTTTCTGAATATCATTAAGGGATTTATTTTTTTCTTTAAAGACTTCTACTTCTTCGATTGTATTTTCCTATATTTCTTTAAGAGATGTATTTATTTCCTCCTCAAAGACTTCTGTCATCTTTATAAGATTGAACTGAAGGTCATTCCCTTGTGCTTTATTTGTGTGAGGATATCCAGGCTTTCTATAGCAAGGTCACTGTGTTCTGATGTTTTCTTATTGCCCTGAGTTTTGTTGATTGTGTTCTTTCAAGGGCCTTTAACCATATGGATGGTTTTGGTCCCTGGATGTTCCTGTTTTAGTAGGTATTGGGATGGGGATTCATCTCAATTGTCCTGTTGTGGCAGGCCTCTGATGAGTATCTTTGGGCTGTATGGTTCTGGATCAGCAGGTCTGTATGGTTCAGGATCCACAGGTTGATGAAGGTGGCTGGAGAGGTGCCCAGAGAATGGAGGTCACCCAGGAGAGCAAACTGCTCAGGGCAGCTTAGGATGGCCCAGAGGACTCAGCCAGCAGAGGAGATGGGTAGGGGAAGCAAAGTTGACCTGTTACAGGTCTGATGAGGGTATATGGAATGCTAGTGAGGAATGGAGGTCCACTGGGTCTATCAGACTGCTCAGGGCGCCTCGGGTTAGCCCAGGGGATTCAGTCAGCAGAGGAGATAGGTGGAGAAGAGACGCTAACCTGTATGTTTCAGGATCCGCAGGTCTGATGAAGACGGGCAGAGAGATATGAGGAGAATGGAGGTCCACCATGGATAGTAGGCTGCACAGGGTAGCTTGGAATGCCCTCCCCTAACACAAGTATTTTCTTTATAGATTCTTTTGAATTTTTTTTTTAACTCTGCAGAAATATTGTCCATGTGTCCATGGTGCCTTTTCATGGAAGCTGAGGCTGACTACCCCCACGGTCCTCAGGAAGCGTTCCTACCTTAGCATATTGATGTCCACATGGCACCATGGTCAAATTGTATTTGTAAGTGGAGGTCCTGGGTTCATGTAATTGTGATAAGTTTTCATAAACAGAAATCTAGCAGACTTTGAAGACCATGAAAGGCAGTATTCTACTGGGCATCCTTCTTGCCTTAGCTCCCTCCCTTTCTTCCAGCTTAGAATGTGTATGTTATATGCAGCAGGGAGGGAATGTTGTGGATAGCCCTGGTCTTGTATTTTGATGCTA
>JADRCD010188471.1:0-10406 GCA_019843815.1 Montemys delectorum | reverse complement strand
GTCAAATTTATCACTATTTGCTGATGATATGATAGTATACTTAAGTGACCCCAAAAATTCCACCAGAGAGCTCCTAAACCTGGTAAACAACTTCAGCAAAGTAGCTGGATATAAAATTAAACTAATCAGTGGCCTTTCTCTACACAAAATATAAACAGTTTGAGAAAGAAATTAGGGAAACAACACCTTTCACAATAGTCACAAATAATATAAAATACCTTGGTATGACTCTAACTGAGCTAGTGAAAGATCTGTTGGAAAGCTACTTACTCTTAATTAGAAAAATATTCATATTACTTGTGGGCTCCACAAGCTTCTGGTCCACATCTGTAAATACATCTAATATAAGGGAAAAATCATAATTCATAAAGTTAGTTTTAGAGGTTTTCTATTTTATGGAAAGTTCTGCCTATCACAGATTTTAATTATAATTGAATTAAATTATAGACATATTTGACATGTATTTTAACTACATATGTATACCTATTATGTGTAGTGCATGTGTGTGTATGTGTGTGTGTGTCTGTGTGTGTGTGTGTGTGTGTGTGTGTGTATAATGCAAACTATGCACAGGAACTCCTGAATATTTCTGACAAAGAAACAAATTAGACTTCTAATAAGAAGATCCAATGTCTGAAGAATCTGAAATATAGAGCAGACTGCATCTCTAAGAATATAATTCCAAGGATATTTCTGAGGAAGATTAGTTCCAGCATCATACATCTTTTTATCCATTATGTAAAAGATGGATACATGGTAGATCAGATTGCTATAGTGAGGTTGGAGAACAAGAACCAACAAACTGATAAAATAGTGATGGAAATAGTATACAGCTGAGAAGGAAACAGTGACTGCAGATAAAGCTGGCTAATGGCATGCAGGGAGGAAATGGAGGAGCAGAGGGTTGAAAGATATGAGTCTGTTTCATTGATGGACTTGAACCTCTTTAGAAGAAATCTCACTGTTGTGTCTCTTTTGAGTTTAGCTATTGGCTTTATGACACAGTGCTCACTAGTAAGAAATCAGAGTGCCCAAGGTTTGCAACTCTACAGAGACTATGCAGGCGAAGCAATAAGGTTAAGAGTACAGGACTTAATCAGAGGCCTTAGTGAAATTAGATGGTATGCATTTGGAGACACAGCAGTTTCTTTTCCTTTAGTATGCAACTGTCTAAGAATTGGAATGAAAAGTAGCAAACAACATGTCCCTGTGGGTTGAAGAAAATGGTTACCTGTAAGTGTGTTTTCAACAATGTCTGCAGGTATTAAGGAAGTATGATTTCAAAATGGGAATGAGCAGTCACATAATTGGCATCATAGTGGAAACAGCTGAGAGTCAGGAAGCAGGCACAGAGTGATCCAAGGACAGGCAGGAGCTGAGTGAAATATCTGCACCCAAGTTGGGCAATATGAATCATGAAGAGGAGTCCTTCCTGTATGATTCATATCATATCCTGTGTGATGTAGAGGCCTATTTAATGTCCATGCAGTTGTGTAGTGTTTACAGGCACTGGGGATTAACCTTATGAGGATAATTGCTGTACATGTAAACTTTGCAGAGGATGATTGGAAATAAGAAAATAATGAAAAGCAGTGAATAGAGCAAGGTTATTCTGTGGGTTCTAGTCAATGTTGAAAATCTGGGGAAAGTAGACCTAGAAAAAGATGGCTGGGAAATCATGTCCAGAAGGAGCTGAGTTGGGAGGGTACGCTTTGGCAAGAATGCACATTCTTCTGTCTGTCTATGATGAGTAGAGAAGGATAAAAGTGTGTTTTAGGCAGAGCTTTTTTCTTCACTTTGACAGTATCAGTAGTAGCTCTTTGTTGGTGTCTCTGCCTGGCACAATTCTGTTTTTTATTGTATCCTTTGCTTGAGTATAGTAGGTGAAAATGATAGAAACTCACAATAACAAAAATATCAGAAACCACCAACTGTCAATCACCACCCATAAGCTGAACAGAGATAAAGCAAGGAGCACATAGAAACAGTAGGGACCTGCCATCACAGCAGGTTCTGAGTTGTAAGAGGTCAATGGAGAGATTGGCTGGTGTAGAGTGTGAATATAGAAGAGCTTTAAGAGTCACGTGTGTCCCATGCTCAGAGTCAGAATACCTGAGACTTTTGACAATCAGGACCAAGATTGTTCCTGTTCTGCTTTGTTTCAACAGAATGCATGATTTTATTAGTCACCTTGACTCTGTGGAAGGAATTGAACTTTCCAATTTGACTTGTTCTGGTTAAAACAGAACAGAAACACACAAAATATTGTAAAGTTTCAACAAAAATCCACAGGTATTTGAGATAGGACTGTCAAGTTCACCTTAAAATACACACCTGAGCCAATGTGACATTCTCTTCTACCCATATATCACACTTATGTTTATGCTGTCTTTTGGCATGAGAATAAAGAGTGATCATGCTTGTAGCTATTGCTAGAGTGGGAAACTTTAGACTCTAATGTTTCAGGGGCATCAGAAGAAAAAGCTTGTGTTTTGAAGCTTTTTTGGTTTTTACTTTTCTTATACTATGGAAATCACAAAGTCAGCCCAGTCTACTCAGTGTGCTATGGCCAGAACTTACTTTTAGCTACTTCCTAGCCATCACATAGAATTAAAGTGGAATTCTGGGGATGTAGAATGTCAAAGGAAACACCTAGATATCCATACAGGCACCTGGGAAGTGGTGAATAATTCTAGTGTGTTTTCTAACTCAGCAGCACATGAAGAGAACAAGCAAGTGAATTTACAATGGGAAAAACCAGATGGGTAAAAATATATTGGAAATGAGATTGAGACTCATGTTAGGGAAGAGGTGCATTTGTAGAAATATCAAACCATAAGCTGAAATTGAATCTTGTTGTATTTGGAAGCTACATTTTTGTGGCTAAATATGTGCTCAACCAAGCCTTTAGCATTCTTGTCTGTTTTGTTCAGTTTAATTTGAACCAGGTGGATTTTATCTAAGGCTCAGTGAGTGTCACCTTTATTTTCATGCCAGTAAAGATAGTTAATGGACAGTTTTAATTTATTTTCTTCCAAATGTGATAGCATGATAAGGTGTTAATAAAAATTGTTTCTTTATGAGAGTTCTATATTGAGAACAGTTTTAAAGAAAGAATATACATCGATAGCTTGTAGATGATTGTTTTCACCGAAGGAAATATTTATTTACAGAATGTGAGAGGTTTAAGGGAAAATTATGAATTTTTAAATTTTATAAAATGCTTCATTTGAATTAGTAACAGGATGATTTTCCAAGAGAATGGTTCATTTTAACAGACTCTGAAGAATTTAGAAACATATTTGCACTTATAAACACAAACACACTCACACACATCACACATGCTCATGTGCAATCAAACATATTCTCTCACACACATACACACACACACACACACACACACACACACACACACATGCTTAAGTAATTACATTTCCTTACATGTTCCCAGAACACAGGAATACTCAAAGATCATTTCAATATTTAATATCCTGGTTCACAGGAAAGCCTAATTATTGCTAGAGAAATGTGGTAAACAGCATATACTTATCTTTTGCAATGTTCCTATGTGTTGCATAATTTCTTATGATCCAACTTGATTTCTTTGGATAGCAGTCTTTTTGTGAACTCTAATTGCGTGCCTGGAGGAAGAGGAGCGAATTACATGATTGTTTGAATGTCCCTTTAGCTTGATGGTTTTATGATTAAATCTTGCATTTTAAAATTACCCTTCTCTATAAGGACCAGACTAAAGGTTCTTTTCTGGTTCATGCTGATTAAAGAGAATTAATGTATCATCTGGTGCATTTTCCTCTAAGACAGTAAGTCCTACAGGTTAGACCTGTGTTCTGTCTTCATAGCAATTAAATACAATCCTCTGGAGGTAGATTTGAGACCTTCTGGATGTCCAGCTGAATGGAACAATATAAAGATACCTGTGTGTGTGTGTGTGTGTGTGCGTGTGTGTTTTTGTGTATGTGTGTGTGCGTGTGTGTGCATGTGTGTTTTTGTGCATGTGTGTGTGTGCGCGCGTGTGTGTGTATGTGTGTGTTTTTGTGCATGTGTGTGCGTGTGTGTGTGTGTGTGTGTGTATGTGTATTTATATATGTACTTGAGATAGGGGGCTATAGGAACATACAAATAAAGGAAGAGAAAATAAAAATGATGTTTTATAGGGGAGACAAGTTAGTTAAGTTAGTTAAGCATTAAGAATGTATGTAAATAGAAAGGCTTGGTTTTCCTTACAACACTCTCTTCATTTTTTAGTACATTATTCTAAATGTGGTAGGTTTTCAAGTGGACTTGTTAACAAATAATCTAGAAGGTTCAGGCAGAAAACCAGGAGTACAGCAGTACAGAGTGAAATTGAGACCGGGAAGGGAAGAGCCTACTGTATGTACTTGAAACAAGTAGAAGTTTAGGTAGGCCAGATTGCAATTATCCCCTGTTGGAATGTAGCCAGGACTCACATTAGTGCATGCTCCTCTCTGAGTAGCCTAATTAAAGAATTTTTGAGAACTAAGAAAGTTGGCTTGCTTGCAAAAGTCAGTGCTTGCTAAAATTTATGTTACAAGTGCTTAACAATATGACCCAATTTTTATGATGGGGTCATCTTATTAATTAAAATTTTCCCATCATCTAACTAGAAAATAGAGTCTAAACAGAGTCTGAAGGGTTTCCAGTCTTACTTGGTAATTTTAAAAAAGTTGAAAAAAGGAAAAAACAGCACCCAATTAAAGCTACCAAATGGTTTCAGAGTCACCCCATACCAGCTGGGTAATTATTCAGGACGTACTTCCAGTAAGGAGACATTATAGAGAGACCAGTGAGTTAGCTTTGATGTATAGAAGTCTGTGCTAGTCCCCATGGTACTTGTTGGACTGGAATGGAGTGCTGGACCACTTAAATACATAGTTTACTCATTGCCTCAGAGGTCATTCCCTGGTTTTCATCTCAAACAGTACTTAGAGAAGGAATAATTTAAGAAGTCTTAAGTGAGTATCTAACACTTGAAAATATCCTTGGAAAAAGCAATGCAGAATATGTTGAGAATTTTCTCAAGGTAAGATTCTGGGTTTAAAATATGATGTCTAAGTTCCAAATAGCCTGGAGTTCAGTTGGCATTTGCATGTTTATAATCATTTCTGCCTAGAACAATGTTACAGCCAGATTTATAAAGAAAGTTCAGACTAAACCTCACTCTCAAACCCATTTAAAGGAATAGAACAGGAGCCGTAGGAGAGAAAACACCACATTGCCTGAGGATTCAAATTTAAAAACAAATCTAGTGATATTTTGCCCCAGCAACATTGCTCAAGATTCACTTGGGGCATTGATATTGTGTTTAATGAATAATATTGTATGTCAGTCAACCACATGTTCTTAAGTCATTGAACAAATTGACAGTGAAAGGAATATGGAGGAATATATAAAGTAATATAAAGACTGCTCACCTGACAGAGTATGTCACACATGAAATGTTTATGCAGCTCATGGATGTTTACATGTGTTTCATTGATTTTTTTTTATTATCATTGAGAAATGACTCCTTGATGAATCTTGATTCCTTCATATTGGCCTTAATTATTTTAGGTCAAACATCTTTTTTCAGTTTGTAGATGAAATCAGATGTGGAAGGCCACTTGCTGACAGGATTAATGTCCATGTAAGATGCTGTTCAAATGGATAGTGCAGAGGGAATCATTGTTCCCTAATTTGATCATGCTGGGTCTGACATTCTTTTATTCATTTGTTTTTTAATCTGAGACTTGACTTTTTGTCACATTTAGAGAAGGAGAAATTGTGGAGCTTTGCAGCTGCAGACAGCAGACTCTGTAGACAGACTTGGAATGTTACCAAACCAACCCAGCACCAGTAGACGTCTCTGTGAATGGAAGCTTCTGTTATGTAACAGAAGGTAGTTATTTTTCCTTGCACTACAAGAGTGCTCCATAGTTTGTATCTGCGGTGGGTGTGTGGGTATGGCAGACAGGGTAGACAGCTGGAACAAGGGGTCAGGTTTTAGGAAGATTGAGGGAGCTATCAGAAACATTGTTTCTTTTTTAAGATATCCTCCTTGCATATGGATATTTAAAAGACTGTGGTTTAATCTAATATATGTTTTATGTGTTGGGATGGAAGTATCTCAAAAGAGTAGTGGGGATTATGAATAGATAGTAAGACATATGTAAAGTTAGGGATTTTTGGATTTCTGGATGCTGTTTAAAAGCTTTCACATTTTCAAATCCTGGCTTAATACTATAGTACAAGTTGCTGGGTTAAACTAGGTTGATAATACTTTTTTTAAAAAAATATCTGATAGAGCTGTCAGAGGAGAGAAAATAGTTAATGGATCAAACTTGCTAACCTTGCCTTGTGGAGAGTTTTGAAATATGAAAAGCATTTCAAAATTTTATAATAAGTGACATATAATTAATTAGGATAATTTCTTTATTCTGTACTGAGAAGCTAATAGCAAAGTTTAGGGACCAGTATTCATAAAACATAGGAACAATTCAAATGGAGGGGACTCAAGTCAAGGAGGTCAGCCAGTAAGTTATCATATAAAGTATGACGTTAATGAGAACCCAACATAATAGTTAAAACAAAATGATAGTTAATAAAAGAAAACAATAATTTCTGTTGGGAAAGTATCTGTTTCTACACCCAAAGATCTGGCTGCAGTGTGGATATTGGTATTGTCATTAGCATGAAGGATCTCCTGACAGTATTGTATAAAACACTGTATTCCATCACTTTCTGACTGGTTAAAATAAAGGGCTGAACAGCCTATACCTGGGCAGGAGAGGAAAAGGCACAATTTCTGAGCCCAGAGAGAGGGAGAAGGTCTTAAGGGGGACCTGGGGAGTTGGCATCAAGACACAACAATTCAGAATATGCCCACTTACAATGCTTGAAGTTTTTAAATAAATATAAAGGTCGCTATATCATTATTCAAATCAAGGGTGAGCATGATAAAAGCCTGTACTTTTAGAATTTTCTTTACAAATCACAGTTAACACAGACGCAATGTGTCTCCTTTTATACCCCAACTCAAGAATGAGGAAAGAGATCACTTGATCATGAACTTCCATCAGTTCTAAGGTTGTGAAAAGAGGAATACTTGCTGACACATGATGTCAGTGAGGCAGATTGATACAAAAGAGGGAAGGGAGCAGACCCTGGCTCACCAAGAAAGAAGAAAAAGTGACATTGTTGCTTCCAAGTGGGTAGAGATCACCTAGCTAAGGAGGGTGTTTAGGAGCTTGTTTTGAATTCTTTTGCACTTGGAGTGGCAATAAAGGCAATGTACAGAAAATATAAAGGCAATGCAAACATAATGAATACCAGCAGTCTTCTCAATATGTTGGTTGCCATTTTGTCCTATTGACAGTGTCCTTTGCCTTACAGAAGTTTTGCAATTTTATGCGGTCCCATTTGTTGATTCCTGGTCTCAGAACACAAACCAATGGTGTTCTGTTCAGGAATTTTTCCCCTTTGCCCATGTGTTCGAGGCTCTTCTCCACTTTCTCCCCTATTAGTTTCAGTGTATCTGGTTTTATGTGGAGGTCCTTGATCCACCTGGACTTGAACTTTGTACAAGGAAATAAGAATTGGGCGATTCACTTTCTTCTAAATGCTAATCGCCAGTTGAAACAGCACCGTTTGTTGAAAATGCTATCTTTTCCCCAATGAATAGATTTAGCTCCTCTGTTAAAGATCAAGTGATCATAGGTGTGTGGGATCATTTCTAGGTCTTCAATTTTATTCCATTGCTTTACCTGCCTTTCTCTGTGCCAATACCATGCAGTTTTTATCACTATTGCTCTGTAATACAGGCTGAGAATTGCTATTTCTCACTCTATGAAGAACTGAGTTGGAATTTTGATGGGGATTGCATTGAATCTGTAAATTGCTTTCGGCAAGATGGCGGTTTTTACTATATTAATCTTGCTAATCCATGAACATGGGAGATCTTTCCGTCTTCTGAGATTAATTTCTGTCTTCCGAGACTTGCCATAGAGATATTTCACTTGCTTGGAGTCACACAAAAGAATATTATATTATTTGTGACTATTGCAAAGGGTGTCACTTCTCTAATTTCTTTCTCAGCCTGTTTATCCTATAAGTAGAGGCAGGCTACTGATTTGTTTGAGTTAATTTTATATCTAGCTACTTTGCTGAAGTTGTTTATCAGGTTTAGCAGTTCTCTGGTGGAATTTTGGGGTCACTTAACTTTACCATTATATCATCTGCAAATAGTGATATTTTTGACTTCTTCCTTTCCAATTTGAATCCCTTTCCTCCTTTTCTTGTCTAATTGTTGTGGCTAGGACTTCAAGTACTTTATTGAATAAGTAAGGAGAGAGTGGGCAGCCTTGTCTAGTCCCTGATTTTAGTGGGATTGGTTTAGTTTTCTCTCCATTTAGTTTGACATTGGCTACTGGCTTGCTATATATTGCTTTTACTATGTTTAGGTATGGGCCTTGAATTCCTGATCTTTCCACGACTTTTACAATACAGGGGTGGTAAATTTTGTCAAATGCTTTCTCATCATCTAATGAGATGACCATGTGTTTTTTTTTCTTTGAGTTTGTTTATATAGTGGATTATGTTGATGGATTTCCATATACTGGACCATCCCTGCATCCCTGGGATGAAGTCTACTTGGTCATGATGAATGATTGTTTTGATGTGATCTCGGATTAGTTTTTTGAGAATTTTATTGAGTATTTTTACATTGATATGTATGAAGGAAGTTCATCTGAAGTTCCCTTTACTTGTTCCAGTTTTGTGTGGTTTAAGTATAAACATAATTGTGGCTTCATAGAATGAATTGGTAGTGTTCCTTCTGTTTCTATTTTGTGGAATAGTTTCAAGAGTATTGGGATTAAGTCTTCTTTGAAGGTCTGATAGAATTCTGCATTAAAACTATCTGGTCCTGGACTTGTTTTGGTTGGGAGACTTTTAATGACTGCTTCTACTTCTTTAGGGGTTATGGGGCTGTTTTGATGGATTATCTGATCCTGATTTAACTGGTATCTATCTAGAAAATTGTCCATTTCATCCAGATTTTTTCAGTTTTGTTGAGTAGAGACTTTTGTAGTAGAATTTGATTTTTTTCTAAATTTCCCCAGTTTCTGTTGTTATGTCTCCCTTTTCATTTCTGATTATGTTAAATTAGATACTATCTCTGTGTTCTCTGGTTAGTCTGGCTAAGGGTTTATCTATCTTGTTGGTTTTCTCAAAGAACCAGCATGTAGTTTTGTTGATTCTTTGTATAGTTCTTTTTGTTTCTACTTGGCTGATTTCAGCCCTGACTTTGATTATTTACAGCCATCTACTCCCATTGGGTATATTAACTTCATTTTGTTTGAAAGCTTTGAGGTGTGCTGTCAAGCTGCTATTGTATGCTCTCTCTAGTTTCTTTTCGGAGGCACTTAAAGCCCTGAGCCTCTTAGCACAGCTCTCATTGTGTCCTATCAGTTTTGGTATTATGTGCCTTAATTTTTTGTTAAGTTCTAAAGAGTCTTTAATTTCTCTATTTATTTCTTCCTTGACTAAGTTATCGTTGAGTAGAGCACTGTTCAGCTTGCATGTGTATGTGGACTTAACATTGTTTTTGCTGTTATTGAAGACCAACCTTAATCCTTGGTGATCTGATAGAATACATGGGATTAAGTCAGTTTTCTTGTATCTGTTGAGGCATGTTCTGTGACTGATTCTACAGTCAGTTTTGGAGAAGGTACCATGAGGTGCTGAGCAGAAGGTATATTCATTTGTTTTAGGATGAAACGTTCTATAGATATCTGTTAAATCCATTTGGTTCATAACTTTTGTTAGTTTCACCATGTCTCTGTTTAGTTTCTCTTTCCATGATCTGTCCATTGCTGGGAGTGGTGTCGTGATGTCTCACACTATTATTGTGTGGGGTGCGATGTGTGCTTTGAGCTTTAGTACAGTTTCTTTTAAGAATGTGGGTGGCCTTGCATTTGGAGTACAGACGTTCATAATTGAGAGTTCATTTTGGAAGAGTTTTTCTTTGAGGAGTATGAAGTGTCCTTCCTTATCTTTTTTGATAACTTTTGGTTGAAAGTAAATTTTAATTGATATTAGAATGGCTACTCTAGCTTGTTTCTTGGGACCATTTGCTCCAAAAATAAATTTTCCAGCTTTTTACTCTTGAGGTAGTGTCAGTCTTTGTCACTGAAGTGTGTTTCCTGTATGTAGCAAAATGCTGGGTTGTGTTTATGTAATCATTCTGTTAGTCTACCATTTGATAGATGGCTAATATCCAGTATATACAAAGAACTCAAAAAGTTAGACTCCAGAGAATCAAATGACCCTATTAAAAATGAGATAAAGGAAGAACAACCCACAAACCACAAGAAACTTAAGAAGAAGGA
>JADRCD010188470.1:0-14344 GCA_019843815.1 Montemys delectorum | reverse complement strand
CCACCACCGCCCCGGGAGTAGTTTTTAACTTTGGGGTTGAATGACATTTTCACAGGGGTCTCAGATCTTCGGAAAACAGATTTCAAGTTATAGCTCATAACTAGCAAAATTAAAGTTATGAAGTAGCAATGAGCATAATTTTATGGTTGGGGTCACTACAATATGAGGAACTGTGTTAAAGGGTCACAGCTTTAAGAAGGCTATGAACCACTGCTCTAGGGGGCGGTGGAGCTGTGTTAAAGGGTCACAGCTTTAAGAAGGGTATGAACCACTGCTCTAGGGGTTGTGGAGCTGTGATAAAGGGTCACAGCTTTAAGAAGGCTATGAACCACTGCTCTAGGGGGCGGTGGAGCTGTGTTAAAGGGTCACAGCTTTAAGAAGGCTATGAAACACTGCTCTAGGGGGTTGTGGAGCTGTGTTAAAGGGTCACAGCTTTAAGAAGGGTATGAACCACTGCTCTAGGGGTTGTGGAGCTGTGTTAAAGGGTCACAGCTTTAAGAAGGCTATGAACCACTTCTCTAAGGGGTCGTGGAGCATAGGGTACAGAAGCCCCTGAATGTTTTGCCTTGTCCATATACTCTGCATCAAGAACCCTGTGGTTCAGGCACAGTGATACTGTTGTTCACTGGCCACTTTTATTTGATGCAGGAGGCACTATATAACTTTTTCTTCATTGTGTATACTACTCCAGTAACTTTGAGAACATAGAAAATAGTAAACAAACAAAAAACCCAACATGACACAGTATGTTTTGTGTTAGAAAATTTCCCTTAACTGTTTAAAAAAAAAAAAAAAAAAAAAAAGATTTGCTAACTGTGATGGTGACAAGCCTTTAATCCCAGCACTCCAGAGACTAAGGCAGTTCGAGGCCAACCTGGTGTCTATAGTGGAGTTCCAGTGTGGTTGAGGAATGTAGCTTAGTTGAATATAGTGGGAAATTTAATAGAGCCATTGTACCTGGCATAAACTCCCTAACCCTAACCCTGAGTGATGATGTGCCTAGGCTTTGAAGTAATCTTTGTAAAAGATCAGTGTAGGCATTTTTTTTTTAATTTATTTATTTCCTGTATAGTGTAGGTTTTTTTTTTCTTAAATTTATTTATTTCATGTGTGTGAGAAGAAGACATCTGATTCCCATTACAGATGGTTGTGAGCCACCATGTGGTTTCTGGGAATTGAACTCAGGACATCTGGAAGAACAGTCAGTGGGCTTAACCACTGAGCCATCTCTCCAGCCCCAGTGTAGGCTTTTTATCAGTAAGAGATTATCTCTATGAGTTATCATCTTAGCAGTCACATTATTTATTAAGCTAATAACCTGTTCTATTCCAGGTGCTACATTTTTATAGAATTTAACCAGGAGTTTCCAGAAAACAACCCAAAGAACAGAGACTAATCCTCAGTATATAAAAAGATAAGGTGATATAGTTCAAAATTACAAATTTTGCTCTTTCAGTTTATTTACTATGAAAATTAAACATTCTGGCCGGGCGTGGTGGTGCACGCCTTTAATCCCAGCACTTGGGAGGCAGAGGCAGGCAGATTTCTGAGTTCGAGGCCAGCCTGGTCTACAAAGTAAGTCCAGGACAGCCAGGGCTATACAGAGAAACCCTGTCTCGAAAAAAACAAAAAAAAAAAAAAAAAAAAAAAGAAAATTAAACATTCAATTAAGTATTAATTAGACAACCATTATGTAATGAATGACTCATAAGTGTTGGGATAGTACTATACCCTGGTTTTGATTCTTACTATATTTTTTTTTCCTTTGAAGGGATCATTGATAGTGAGTTATTAGTTATTCCTGCTTTGAGGGAAAAATAAAAAAGTTTAAACAAAAATCAAACAAATAACAAATTTCTAAGTTTTGGTTAGCTGTGTTAGCAAGTCATGCTGCAGCAGTGGAGACTCTCTTGTCATAACTTGGAACTCTATGCTCTGTGATGGTGGGCTCTGGGCAGAAAGGGCGTGACAGGCAGCTCACAGCCAGAGCACCTAGAGTTCCACCTCCCATTCCTCCTTCAAATCTTTTGTTTGTTGTTTTTGTTTTGGTTTTTTGAGACAGGGTTTTTCTGTGTAGCCCTAGTTATCCTGGAACTCATTCTGTAGACCAGGCTGGCCTTGAACTCAGAAATTTGCCTGCCTCTTCCTCCTAAGTCCTGGGATCAAAGGCATATGCCACCACTACCTGGCCCCTTCCAATCTTTTGTTACAAATCTCTTTACATAGGGTGAATGCCTTCCATATGCCACTGGTGCTTCCTTAAATTATCTGAGATCTGTCATTTCTGTACTTTTCCAACTAATCTGAACATAACCTTAAGGATATTGGTTATTTGTAGGCATTTGCTGCATACTCACTGGAAACACCTGAGGTAGTGTCTTTATGACTTTAGGAAACTCCTCTTCAGTTCCTTCATAAGGAGCCTCTATAGTCCCTGATTAAAAAATTCTACCAGGAAGATTCTTTTCCCTTCTTTAATTCTTATCTCTGGAGCCTTTCTACCTGCATCTGTAATTCTTGGAATTGTGCAGTTTCAGTTTTTCCCTTTTCTAAGTCTGTGTTCTATAACAAAGGAGGAGATCCATCTCTAGCTTCTGGACCATCTTCATGTCTTACTCCAAGAAAATGCTTTGTTTTGTTTTGACGTAGATGAGTGTTCCATCTGCATGCAGGGTTAGGGCATCAGATTCCAGTATAGATGGTTGTTAGATACCAGTATGGTTGCTGGGAATTGAACTCAGGACTCCTGGAAGAGCTGACAATGATCTTAACAGCTGAGCCATCTCTCCGGCCCTGAAGCATTTTTATCTTCCTCTAGACAACATTCTTCTCTGCTTACACATTCTGGTCAGAATGTCCTCATCTAATAGAACCTTCTCTGAGTCTTCACTCTGCAGCGGCTCCAAAGCATTGGAAATTAATTTACAGGAAGACCAAATCTTTAGGTATAGCTTCTCCTCTTTGATGATTCCACCTCAAAGCTCTCAACACTTGTTTCGACACCGTCAATTTTAGTTGAACGTGAGTTGCCTAAAACCAATAGCAGTGCCACTTGATTAGTACTAAAAGCTCTGTGAGCCATTTTTCTTTCACTTTACTCCATTTCCTTTTAAGAAGCATTTTAGCAACTGCACATGATGCCACTCCTGAGATGGGAAATTCCCCCATGTTTCTACCAGATCCTGGAGTCTTGCTTACTTGTGAGTGTGCTTTACCCCCAGTCCTGGAGTATTCTGGTCTCCTCTTTTCTTCAAACCCCACACATTGGGTACCAAATGCTGGTAAATTGTTTCACATGGGCCAATCAAAGAGAGAAAAGAATGAAGCCTTGTAATGAAGTCCTGAAGGAACAGGGCAGTCAGCCTCTGTGGACTGAAGCCTGGGACAGCCTCTGCAGAAGTGGGGTTTTTTTTGTTTGTTTGTTTGGTTTTGGTTTTTCGAGACAGGGTTTCTCTGCATAGCTCTGGCTGTCCTGGAACTCACTCTGTAGATCAGGCTGGCCTCGAACTCAGAAATCCACCTGCTTCTGCCTCCCAAGCACTGGGACTAAAGGCGTGCACCACCACCTTGGGCTGCAGAAGTGTTTTTATTGATTGTTACACAAAAGGTATCTTTAGCAGCAAGTCAGTATTAGATCCTTTGATCTGATCTGGGAGCTGTCTAAAGGAGCACATTTCCTACGCACTTATCTGCCATGGTTTGCTAGAAATGTCTTGCTACTGAATTCATGCAAAGATTTTGAATCTCCTATAGGAAAATCGACTCCATAAATCTCAGGTAACAATCACTGATATTTATAAAAGATTACTTCAAAGTCTAGGTATGCCATCACTCAGAGTTTATGTCAGGTACAATGACTTTATTAAATTTTCAACTATAGTTGCATGCTTGATTAACTTGTACAAAGCCTTGGGCTTGATCCCCAGCACTACATAAGCCAGGTATAAACCAGGTACGTGGTTATAATTCTAGCACTTTGGAGGCACAGACAGGAGTGTCAATAGTATAGGATTATCCTGAGCTATAGAGTGAATTAGAGACTGACTGGGTTACTTACAAAAAACAAAAAAACCTTATCATAATGTAAAATAAGGGCTGGAGAGTAGGCTTGGTGTCTCTTCCAGAGGATCTAAGTTTAGTTCCTAGCACCCACACTGTAAGGTTCACAACTCTTGTTCCAGGGGATCCAGTGCCCTTTTCAGGCCTCCATTGACACCAGCCATAAACTTGCTGTACATACATACATAGAGGCAAAACACATACAATGAATAAATCTATTAAGTTTAAAAACAATAAAAAATTAAAAATAAAATAGACAATGTTCAACAAGTTTCACAGCTAACTGTGTGTTAGGATAAGCTTGCCCACTTGAGCCCTTAAGTAAAGCGGGTACCCTGACTGGTACAAACCAGTCAGCATTTGGCTTCTGTAGCCCAATACTAGGGCTCCTCAACCTAGGCTGCAACCGGCAAGCCTCAGGGTGGGGCCACCTTTGGCCATTCTCATTTTTAAATTCATCTTTGTACTCTAAAGAAAACAACACACACAGACCCTCCCTCCTAAATCTACCAGTGATCTTTTTTTTCTTTTAGACAGGGTTTTACTATGTAGATCAGGCTAACCTAGAACTTAGAGATCACTTACTTCCCTGGCTCTCCTGGAGCTCACTCTGTAGACCAGGCTGGCCTCGAACTCAGAAATCCGCCTGCCTCTGCCTCCCAAGTGCTGGGATTAAAGGCATGTGCCACCACTGCTCGGCTTCCCTGTGCTTTCTGATTGGGAACAAACTAAAATCTAATGGAAGAATAGGAAGTACTTTTAACCACCAAGCCATCTCTTCAGCCCCAGCCATGCTTTTTTTCTCAAGTTTTTACTGAAGGATTGACCTTAACAATCCCAGATCTGCCTTGACAAGGTTAGCTTACAATAGCAGTACAATGTCATGGTGTTATGGCTATTGTTTTATTGCCACCATGGCCAAACAGCTACCCTGCCCTGGTTGGACATGTTCTGTTTTGGCCTGGAGCCTGAGATACGGGGATCTTTTGTTTTGTTTTTTGAGACAGGGTATCTCTTTATAGCCCTGGCTGTCCTAGAACTCAATCTGTAGAACAGGCTGGCCTCAAACTCAAAAGAGACCATCTGCCTCTGTCTCCCAAGTGCTGGGATTAAACGCATGAGCTACCACCACCCAGCAAATATAGGGATCTTAACAAGATTGGCTTTCCTCACCTGGAAGACTAGGAACTTGTTAGTTCCTGGGATTTTGTGTAAGGAGGATGCTCTGGTTGATCTGTTTCCAAAACAGTTTCCTCTTGCCCTTTCTTTTATTGGTTCCTGACTCTACAAAGCCCTGCCCTTATGTGGATTGTTGTAAACATGACCACTTCTCTGATGGATTTATTCATTCATCTCCCTAGACCTTTAGTTAGGTTTTCCATTTTTATATAACTAGGTAAAAATCCAAGGAGAAAAACATCAAATAAAAGCTGGCCATGTTGAGGACTGGGAGCATCAAGGTGAGTGCTGGAATCTAGAGGACACCATTTGCCTTTTGTGGCTACTCAAGGGGAGAGTCTGTGAACTAAAGATAGAGACTAATGTGAATGAACCTTCCTGTTTGGGCTAGTGCAATGGATGGTTCAGTAGGTTAAGTGCTTGCCATATAAACCTGACAACTTGAACGAGATCCCTGGAATTCACTTCCTTAAAGGTGGAAGAAGAGGGCCAGTCCGTGGTGGCAGACGCCTTTAGTCCCAGCACTTGGGAGGCAGAGGCAGGCGGATTTCTGAGTTCGAGGCCAGCCTGGTCTACAGAGTTCCTGGACAGCCAGGCTACACAGAGAAACACTATCTCAAAAAACCAAAAAAAAAAAAAAAAAAAAAAAAAAAAAAAAAGGTGGAAAAAGAACTGACTCCATGTGTGCTGTGGCATATGCACGTCCACATTGTGCCTCCCCTTTTGAAACACCATTAGAAAAGACAAATATCTCCGGCATCCCCTCTGGAAGGAAGGGTACATACAACATCACTTTGTGACCTCAGTTACAGAGCTGGGATTTCTGCCCTCTTACTGGCTTATGTAACTTTTAGCTAGGTTAATGCCTGGGAATAAGATACTTGGCCACTTTTCAGAAAGAATCCACAGAAATCCTTCATGCAAGGCATACGTAGTTCCTCAAATGAAGGAGAATCCTAGTCTAGCATGTGCCCTAAAGCTGGCACCCCTGTCCATTGGAGCCAGCAGGACTTTCTGGTCCCACTGAGGTCCAGTGGATTGCTAGGCTCTTACCAAGGGAAGCAGCAGCCATATTCTCAAGAAGCTGCTTTTAAGTTTTTGGATAAAAATTAACGTGTGTGTAAGGATTTTTAATTTTTCCTCAAGGCACACTAAAGAATTTAGGACCTCTTTCTCTTGAGTTAGCGGGGAGACGTGGTTGTCAGGTGAAAAGGGTAAGACCGCGGGGCAGGAACAGGACTGAGTTCCTGAGTCCTCAAGAAGCTGAGAGCCCCATTCTACCACCAGCATATCTCACAGGTCTACTTTTAAACAACCTGCTGTCCTAACAGGAGGAGCTCCACAAGTCATTTCCGCAGTCCTACGGTCCATGGAGGTACCCGGAAGCTAGCTGGCTTGAGAGAAACGAAACGGAACAAAACAAAACAAACAAACAAAAAAAAACAACTGTTAAAGTCCAAGTGTACACAGAGAGTACTATCCGGGATTGTGGGTGGATGTAGGGTTTGGTTATTTTTTATCCGGAACTTACATACTGCTGTACAACAGCGGCTGAGGGAGCGTTTCCTCTAACCGGAAACGATCGCTTTCAGGCACTCAAGGAACGTGTTAGCACAGAATCGGGCGCCAGAGGGCGCTGGGTAGAATCAGGGGCCGGAAGTGGTCAAGGGCAGAGGAGAAACGATCAGCCCTAACTTCCGGGATCCAGTAGGCCGGTCGGAAGCTTGATAGAGCCTGCTGGGGAGTTTAAATGATGAGAGGCGGCGAGGCTCGGTTGGCCTGCGTCTGTTTGGTGCGTGCGAGCGTCGGTATTGTCCTGCGCCGTGGGTTTTGTTGCCTGAGCAGAAACAGTGGGTGGACGGCTTACAGGGATCACGCTGGTGGAGATAAGTAGCGACAGGATTTAAGCCAAGAGGGACTTTTGAAGCTGTCTCCTCATTGCTGGTCAGGGGGACCCAGGGTAATAGGATATGTGAGGCATGCGGTCTGGCCAGTCGGCGACGGCTGAGAGCACTGTCCACCGCCGCTGTGTGACCTCAACTGGTACCTGTATTCTAGCTTTGAGCACTGCCGCCCGACCAACAGCTCACCATGTTCCTGGCACGCCTGACTTCACAGTTGGTCAGGACTGTTGTTCCCTGGGCAGGTAAGACACCATTGGACACGGAATCCACACCTAGGTTGGGGATGGGAATCATAGTGGCCCAGCTCGCCTTTAGTAGTCTTATGTTATTACTGAAAATAAAAGCCTGGTCACAAACTTTTTCCTGCGAACTTCCATGTAGTATGTAGGGGTACATCACAACTTCTGACCGAAGAGTAAGGTGCAGGTGTACATGTTGCCCCAGCCTGGGTAGTAGTGGTGTTCTGATCTGTTGTGATCTCACTAGTAGCAACTGTGTTGTTTCCCCAGGTTTCAGTCGTTCCTGGCCTGGCTCTTGGGTGATTGGCAGCCATGCTTTTCGACCCCTTTACAGTTTGCAGCCAGCAAGCCCAAGTCGGGCTGCCTCCCTCCCTGGTAAGAGGGCCCAGTTAGAGCTTGAGGAGTTCCTGGTCCCCAGGAAGATGGCCATCAGTCCTCTAGAGAGCTGGCTGACTGTTCAATACTTACTGCCCAGACTGAATGTTGAGGTTCCAATGACTCTGGCTCCCTCCCAGTTCTACAAATGCCCACCTAGCCAGCGGGAGGAAGAAGTGAAACAGGGAGTCAGGGAAGTCTGGGATGCCACTCCAATGCAGTGCAAAAATGTGCTGAAGATCCGAAGGCGGAAGATGAACCACCACAAGTATCGTAAACTGGTCAAGAGGACACGGTTTTTACGTCGTAAAGTCCGGGAAGGACGTTTGAAAAAGAAGCAGGTGAATGTGGGCACTCTGTGGGACCTGGATTGACAGTGGTTAAGAGTGTTTGGCTTTGCTCAGAATAATAAATTGTCTCCTCTACCCTTGCAGATCAGATTTGAGAAAGACTTGAAGCGCATCTGGTTGAAGGCAGGCCTGAAGGAAGCCCCTGAGAACTGGCAGACACCGAAGATCTACATGAAGAACAAATAAGTCTGGGTTCTTGTCCCTCTGGCTCTCTTGCTGCTGCTGACCCATTATAATAAACATTGGAAGGACTCAATTATTCTAGGCCAGCCTAGAGTTTCTTTGGCTAGGTGTGAGATCTCTTCAGGTAAAAACAGACTCTGTCATAGGAACACATGGCCCAAGGGTGCCTAATGGTCCTTTACCTCCAGCCTGACTAATCTGCCTTCTGAAGTGACAGCCTCATTTAGAGATGAGTGCTCTAGGACCACTGTGAACAGCTCCAGGGAGGTGGACTTCAATGTGAACACTGGTGGTAGAGTGTCCTGGGTGACCTGATGCTGAGGGTTACCTGGGTTAAGGGGAATGGTGATTAGATTACAAGGTAAGAGATGATCTGTGAGGACTCAGGAGGGAAGCAGAAAAGGGAAGCTCAGATGTCTCAAGAGATGGCACGTGGCCCTCTATAGTTAGTGAGCCCTTTAAGTTGCCCTGTTAGCTGTGATGGTCTCATCTTGCAACAGGGACAGAGTATTGGCATGGGTTGCCAGCTTTCCAAGATATTCCAGTGTGTGCTTGGCTCCTCCGCCAGCTGTGTCCTCACTGAGTCCTCAGTGTGGGTAGGAGCATTAATAGGAAGGTTACCTGGATGGTATGTTTTGGTAAGTTCAGTATTGACGGCTTACTAAGGAAGATGCTGTTTTAGAGTCTAGCTAGAGGTAGAGACCTCATGATTCCAGTATCTCTGCATGAAGAGGAACGTATGCTCTGAATAGTTGAGGGCCTAAAAGGACCCTGGCCTTGTATACCAAGTTATGAGGGAGCTAGATATAAGCTTGGGAAACTGAACAGTGCATCTATTAGGCCACGTGGGCCCTTATGAACCCTGCATTCCAATATCACCTGAATTAACAAATCTAGGCTAGCCTAGATGATATCAATAACCAGATGTTCCTGGGGATCCAACTGGGCCCCTGATCAATGAATGTGAGTCAGTGAACAGGTTTCTTTTTGTTTTTGTTTTTGTTTTCCAGACAGGGTTTCTCTGTGTAGCCTTGGCTGTCCTGGAACTCACTCTGTAGACCAGGCTGGCCTCGAACTCAGAAATCTGCCTGCCTCTGCCTCCCAAGTTCCTGGCAGTGAATAGATTTCTAAAGGCAGAGACCAAAAAGGGCCTTGTGCTCTCTGCTGAAAAATTGAGGCTGATTGGATGAAGCTCTAAAAAATCTCTACTGTAATTGTGCTTTTACTAGTGACCATAAGGGGGCAATAATCAGGCTCTTGGCATGCTATAGACCCTGGCAGAGGACCAAAGCAGCTGGCTGAAAGCTCCTTTCAGGGTTCCCCAGCTGTGGTACTCTTTCTGAGTCTGGGCCTCCTGTGGTGAGTGGAACAAGGGTCCTAGGGCTAGGGGCTCAAAGATCAAGCCTTGTTGAAGTGGAGCATGCTCTCTCTGATCCAGTTTTGGCCAAATCTAAACCTGTAGCTCCCTGCATTCTGCTGGCACTTGTGGCTGTCCACAGCTGCTCCTGGTATTTCCTTCCAGCCCTGCCCAGAAGCTGCCCTGTGGCTCACCCCACACATCCTCTTAGAGGAAAAATGGGATTTTAATTCTCCTGTCTGGAGCTAAGCATCCAGATGCTAGAAGAGAATACTCTGGGACCACTGAACAGCTCCAGGGAGGTGGGCTTCAGTGTGAACACTGATGGTAGAGTGGCCTGGGTGGCCCAGGTCCAGGAGCTTCAACTACCATACTGTCTTCTACCCACGGTGCCAGCTGGAAAAGAAAAGGCTCTGGGCTACTTCACCTCAGAGTTGCTAAAGAATAATAGGCAGTTTTTGTTTTATTTTTTTGAAACAGAGTCTCTATGTAGTCCTGCCTGTCCTGGAACTATGTAGACTAGGCTAGCTTTAAAATCAGATCATCATGCCTCTGCCTCTCAAGTGCTAGGATTAAAGTCATGCACCATCCTGTCTGCCCATGGGCAGTGGTTCTTAACATGGCCTGAATCTTCTAGAGATATTTTTAGTTGTTAGAATGGGTCTCGGAGACAACAGATATTGCTGGATTCCTTCAAAACAAGAACACTTGACTGCTACACAATCCTACACATTGAGTCAGTCCTGAGAATGAGATTCTTATTCCCTTACCCAACTAGAATCTCAGCAAACAATTTGAAGATTATAGTTTTTATCTTTGCACCTCCTCCCAGGTCACAAGTAGCTATTCTTTCTTTCCTATAGGGCCTCTATCCTGCCTTCTACCTTGTGGGACACAGCCCCTTGGTTTCTCCCTGTTCTAGGAAAATGCTATGAGGGGAGGCTTGTGATTTGGTTCTCCTCCCAACTGCTCAACCTCCTAGCATTGTCAGAGTTCAGATTCCTACCAGGCCAGGATTGGTAAGAGTGGTCTTCCAACCATGTTGGGTACCCCAACTCTTATGCCAACACCAAAAGCTAATATCTCCCTTAGTGTGGCCTTTTGAGAGCTCATCCCACCACATGCCTGCTCAGCCAGCATATTTAATTACCTAGTGTAGCTCTTCTTTTAAAAAAAAAAAAAAGATTACTTATTTATTTCATGTATATGAGTACACACTGTAGCTGTACAGAGAGTTGTGATTCTTCGTTGGTTGACTTGTTAGGACCTCTGCTCACTCCAGTCAACGCCACTTGTTCCTGTCAGCCCCGCTCACTCCGATAGACCCCGATTGCTCAGTCCCTGCTCGCCCCAAAGATTGATTTATTATTATGTCAGTACACTATTGCTGTCTTCAGACGCACCAGAAGAGGGTGTCAGATCTCATTTCGGGTGGTTGTGAGCCACCATATGGTTGCTGGGATTAAAATTGGAAATTGGGAAAATATTTCTGTCTAGGACTGACGTTGCTCCTTAGGCTTTCTTTCTCCAACCTCCTTTTACTAGGAGAACTGAGCTGTCCTAAGTGTAGGACTACGCAATCCCAGATCAAGAAGCCTAGGGAGGGTTGGGTCCCTATAAACTTAGCTTGGGGGAGCAGTACTGATTCCTAGCCCTGTAAACTCTAGTACAGGCTAAAGGTGTAAGCTCGGTTGGTAGGTGTTTGCCAAGCATACACAAAACCCTGAATCTTAAGACCCAGCATTCAAAGGATGGATTAAAAATTTAAGATTGCCTGGTGTGGGAGGCAGAGGCAGGCTGATCTCTTGAGTTTGAGGTCAACCTGGTCTGTAGAGTGAGTTCTAGCACAGCCAGGAATACACAGAGAAAGCCTGGCCATAAACAAAAGTTCAGGGTTATCCTTGGCTATATAGTGAGTTCAAGGACAAAGCAGGCTTAGAAGAGACCCTGTCATTTTGTTTTTAGAGACAGTATTTTAGCCCAGGATGACCTTGAACTCACAGAGATCTGTTTCCCAAGCACTGTTATTAAAGGTTTGTGCCATCACATCCAATACTTTTTAAATTATGCTCATCTCTCTTTTTAAGATTTATTTACGGTCTTTCCGCCATCTTGGCACCGGTGGAGGCCTGCTGGGAACAGGACTTCTAAAAGCAAGTATGTCTGGAAGGCTGTGGTGCAAGGCCATTTTTGCTGGCTATAAGCGAGGTCTCCGGAACCAAAGAGAGCACACGGCTCTTCTTAAAATTGAAGGCGTTTATGCCCGAGATGAAACTGAATTCTACTTAGGCAAGAGATGTGCATATGTATATAAAGCAAAAAACAATACAGTGACTCCTGGAGGCAAACCAAACAAAACCAGAGTGATCTGGGGAAAAGTAACCCGGGCTCACGGAAACAGTGGTATGGTTCGTGCCAAATTCCAAAGCAACCTTCCTGCAAAGGCCATTGGACACAGAATCTGTGTGATGCTGTACCCATCCCAGATTTAAACTAATGGAGAGTAAATAAATAAAAGTAGATTTGTGCTCTTGTTAAAAAAAAAAAAAAAAAAAAAAAGATTTATTTACATATGTAAGTACACTGTCACTGTCTTCAGACACACCAGAAGAGGGCATTGGATTCCATTACAGATGGTTGTGAGATACCATGTAGTTGCTGGGAATTTAACTCAGGACCTCTGGAAGAGCAGTCAGTGTTTTTAACTGCTGAGCCATCTCTCCAGCCTCATCTCAGTATTTGTATGTGTCATCAGGCCAATCCCTAGCCAGATGGCCCAGACCTAGTCTTGTGGCATTTATTTTAAGACAGATTCTTCTTGCTGGGTGGTGGTGGTGGTGGTGGTGCACGCCTTTAATCCCAGCACTTGGGAGGCAGAGGCAGGTGGATTTCTGAGTTCGAGACCACCTTGGTCTACAGAGTGAGTTCTAGGATTGCCAGAGCTACACAGAGAAACCCTGTCTACAAAACAAAACCAAAAAAAAACCAGGTTCTTCTTACTAATGATGATCTCTTGTCTCAGCCTCTTGAATGCTGGGGTAATAGGCCAGTGCCACCATGCCCATCTCACTTCTGTTATTTGGAAATGATCATAAGAGGTGGTCTAGTGGCTAAGAGTGTTTGTTGCTCTTCCAGAGAACCTGGGTTTGGTTCCCAGCACAGAAAGGTGGCTAACAACTACCTGTAGCTCCAGTTCCAGAGAATCTGATGCCCTCTTCTGGCCTCTGAGTATACTTCACATAGTACACGGACATACATGGAAGTGAGACACACACACACACACACACACACACCATAAATATTTTTTAAATGATCATAAGGTGTAGTGGTGCATGACTTCAATTCTAGTACTTGGTAAGTAGAAGCAGGTGGATCTCAGTAAATTGGAGTCCAGCTTGGTCTACACAGTGAATTCCACAGCACCCAAGGCTATGTAAAGGGACCCTTTCTCAATAAATAAATATGCCGGGCAGTGGTGGCGCACGCCTTTAATCCCAGCACTTGGGAGGCAGAGGCAGGCAGATTTCTAAGTTCAAGGCCAGCCTGGTCTACAGAGTGAGTTCCAGGACAACCAGGGCTACACAGAGGAACCTTGTCTCAAAAACCAAAATAAATAAAAATATACATTGATTATAAAAACTAAGTGTGCTGGTCTATCAATAGGGCAGGGACTGGTACATCTGTCTAGCATTAAACCTTGAGGGCTTGGTATACAGTAGGTGTTTGGTAAGTGCTGGATGAATAAAGACCAACGTGGGTCTTTATGGATGAGTAGCAGTGGATGCATAAGCAACTCAGTTTGTGCCTGTGTCTGGTCTGATTATATTCCTTTCGACCTTCTTTTAAGAAGCCTGTGGTGGGGGAGTTGGGCTTGACTGAATCTCTTGTCCTGTGGTTTTTTGCCCCAATGAGTCAGGCTGCCTGGAATGTCCAAATCACCAGGAATAGGAGCCAACATCAGATTCTTAGTCTTGGTGCCTAGTAGGCTGGCTGATACCCCTTGTCTGGCCACACCCCTAAGCCCTAGGTCTAGGGCTCTGGGTTGTCTGAGGCTTGGACATGAGGTCAGTGGTTTTGCTTTGTCCTAATCTGTTTTCTTCCTAGAGGGACAAAGATTCTAGGTGGGTCTGGGAAACAAGGAGCCAGGGGAAGGGAGCCAGGGGCTCCACAGCATAGATAGAGAAGGAGCTGGAGTAGCTCATGCCCTTAACTATGGGAGGGGCAGGTGGCTTGGTTAGCAGCCCAGGCTGCCTGCTTGGCTCCAGTTTTCATCTGTGGCTATTTCCTGCTTAAGGATGTGGTGAAGGGGGCGGGGGGGGGGTAGTTGGAGGAGGGCAAACAGACTTCTGCTATCCATCGTGACTCCTCAGGCCTGAAGCAGAGGATAGGATGGGGGGAAGGTGTTGGGCAAGGGTCCACATACGTGTCTCTGGGGAGTCAACCACAGATATATCAGCATCTGACCTGTAACCTGAAAGTAGGTTATTGGGATTTGCTGTTTCTGAGAGTTCCTTAAACCTCAAGTGGAGCCCTGAGGCCAAGGAGTCTGCAAAGAGACCTTAGTAGAGGTATAGAATAGATTCCCTTTAGTGCCTCTTCCTCAGTCCTCTAACTGGAAATATGTCCCCTCTCATATTTAGGATCCAGCCTGGACCACCTCTGTGTCTGTCTATCACTTCCTGAATACTTTCCTACCAT
>JADRCD010188468.1:0-12132 GCA_019843815.1 Montemys delectorum | reverse complement strand
CCACCCTGCCCTTGACAGGACTTTTCTGACCACCTCGTGGAGACCGGATGTACAGATAGACAGGAGCCAAACAAAAGCTCCTGAAACATCTGGCAGATTCCCTGCTGCACCCTGAGACTCTCCAGGGAAGGGCAGGGTGGCAGAGGTTGGAGAGACAAGCTGCATGAGGCCCTCAAACTGTTCAACTGGGAGGCTTGAATGAGAGCAGCATTTCACAGGTGGGTGTGAGCCCTGGGCAGCAGCCCACCTCCCTGGGGCAGCTTGTGAGGCCAGCATTCTGTGTACCAGAGGTCAGGGTCAGAGCCACAGACTGCAAGGGCACAGAAAGAAAACCAAGCACCTGTTCTCTGTGGGCCACATCTCTCTTCCTCCAACTCTCCACTTCCTCTTCTGCCTCTCCCTCCTCCTCCATCTGACTCTCCTCCCTCCCCGTCCATGGGATTCTCCTCCCTCTTCATCATCTGGCTCTCCTCCTCTCTATGTTCTCCCTCCACCCTCGCCACTGCCTTGGCATGTAACAGCACCCCTCTTACATCTGAGACAGGGCAGCCCTGCATCAGCAGGCAGAGTTATCAGTCTCCGCCTTCTGGGTCCTAATCCCAGTTGCACCAGTTGCTGGGTGACCTTGGGAGAGTGGTCCGCCCTCTCTGAGTCTCTGCTTACTGTTCTGCACATTGGAGGTAGGATCCTACAGTATTTACCACATGGGGATTTCTGACATCGTCTCCTTTGTGGTATCTGATCAAACACTGCCGGAGGGAAAATATGGATTGGACTCACTCCAAGACTGGTTTATAGACTTCCCGCTGCTGTTGTGGTAATAAACCGACCGTTTCCAGGATGGTTCTGTGGGTGTTGTTCTCTGCCCCTCTCTGGTTCCCAGGCCACCGATCACCCGCTTCTGGGCACTGTACATCAGTCTGCATCTTTGGGAGCAGACTCCCTCTGGCCTCCTACACACTCCACACAGAGTGAGTGTCACAAGCACTCTTCCGCAGATAGGCATGTCACTCCTGCTGTGCTAGGCTGTCACTCACAGGAGAGCGGTACCAACTCCCTACACAGGACTCCACGTGGACAGATGCTGTCATTTCTCTTAGGTAGAAGCTAGGAGTGGGATTTTTGGTAGGCGTAAGTTCACGTTGTGATTGTTTTCTGGAGCAGCTGTGACATTTGACAAGGTCCTTGCTTGGCTTTGCAGGGGAGTCCCAGCTTGGACATCCTGATGCCCCTCCTCTACCCCCAGTACATTCTTCTACCTTTCTCCCCTTCAGCACTGGGTGAGCCTGGACCCATGAGCATTGCTAGGCAAGCATTCTGCCTCCCAGAGGCACCACAGCCTCACCCTGCCTTTAGATTCAGTTCATTCAGCAGAGTCTCCCCTTCTCTATGCTCCCAATGCCGTGGATCCCAGTCTGTGTGTGAACTTCTTACCAGCCAGCCACCCATCTTTTGCGTACACCATCTCTCTAAACCCCCGTGACCCTGTGGGAGGTGGCTGGCATCCTTGGGTGATCAGACCAGATAGGCAGACTCAGCTTTTTGCCTTCATGCTGGCATTTTCCAAAGAGACTTCCTCATCTTGACATCCAGTCTTGCTCCTTTCCTGGGCGTGTTCCCGCCCCTCCTCCCGCCCCTCCTCCCGCCCCGGGATATCAGGACGGATCCCCTGATTCAGTATGCAGTGCTCACCAGGTGGCAGATGTCACCATGATCCTATGAGGGAATGATGGAGCAGTAGGCACAGCATGGCACCCAGCGTCTTGACCCTGTCTATTTATCTCCAAGTCCTCAGTTTCCCCTTGTGAGCGGAGCCTGCTCAGCTGCCTTACTTCTGAAGCCCGTCCCTGGCATGGACGAGTGTTAACACCTCCAGAGGTTGCAAGCGCATAAGTACACGAGGCTCAGAACCCCAGAAGCAGCCCCCAAACCCACGAAGGCCCCGAAGCCTTTGCCTTCCTCTGGAGCAGGCGTTGGCTATTGAGATGTTCTCGTTGGCATTTGGAAGAGGCTAGTGTAAATGCTGTATAGCCCCTCACTCTAAAGACTTCTGTGTTCCCCTGGGGATCAGAAGCAAGATAAACAAGCCTTTGAGCCAAGATTTGAACTCAGGTCCCTATGGTGCTAAAGCCAGAGATCATCCTCTACCAGGCCTGACTCTGAGGGGGAGGAGGGGTCACAGGGACAGCACCCAGGGACTGGAGCCAAAGAAATGTTCCATCTCAAAGACGCCGTGTATTCCCTCCTAGCAGCTGCGAGAAAGAAAATAGAGTGGGCTGGACTCCGCGGGAGGTTTTCTTTCCCTTTTAATTTGCAGCTTGCTTAGCTGATGTGATCCTCGGAGGGTGTCTCGATCTCTGGCAGCAAAGGCACTGGCGATGTCGGTCCTGGCAGTCCTGGACAGTGTCCCTTCTCCATGGAAGGACACTAGGTGAGGGAGAGCTCTTCACTCTCACTTCTCTGAAGAAGGTGACAACCCCCTACCTGTTACCTTGACAACTACAACAGGCTTGTTTCAAATGTCCATTTCTCCCCACCCCAAACACTGAATAAACTACATAATATCCACTAGCAACTAAGAAACAAAGGAAGGAAGGAAGGAAGGAAGGACGAAAGAAATTAATTTCGAAAGACAGACAGACAGACAGAAAAGATTGATAGGTCACGGTGCTGTGGAGAGATATCTCAGATGCTGATGGCAGAAACCTGAGGGAGGGGGGCAGAGATTATGACTAGTTTGTCAGGGGAGGCAACTGGAGGCTGCTGAGAAAGAGTTCAGTGGGGTAATGGTCTGTAGTTATTAGTGCCCATACTGTTTTACGGAAGTAGATTTGGATGGGACCCCTGTGTGTTTCACCAGACTACAGGCATGCAGGAAAGAGGAATAAGGTCTTGGCCTTTCTCCCATCCCCTGGGTCTGTGAACACAGGACCTGAACCACAGAGTCCAGTCTCTTGGATGTGGAGAACTTCTACCACCTGGGATTGGCTGTTTTGGGTGGGGTGAGAGGGGTGAAGAGCTCTCAACCAGTGGGTCGCAACCCCCTTGGGGGTTGAATGACCCTTTCGCGGGGTCACATGTCAGTTACCCTGTACATCAGGTATTTACAATCATAACTGTAACAAAATTACAGTTGTGAAGTAGCAATGAAAATAGTTTTATGGTTGGAGGTCAGCACATCATGAGGATCTATATTAAATAAAGGTCACAGCATTGGGAAGGTTGAGGACGCTTCTACAGAGCGTTTGATTACAGTTCTAGTCTCCACTCATTAGATACCTTCCAGTTGTGACAAACAAACAAACAAACAAACAATCCATGGACATTGCTCAGTGTCCCCGAGGGACAGAGTCATCTCTAGCCTGCTATCCCAGAATCCCCATTCGAACACTGAACAAGTTCTGAATCTGCATGTGCTCTGCACTGGGGACCCAGAGAGACACTTAAAATGACTCTCCACCAACCGTGTGCAGAGATGGGCAGTGAGCTTTGGTGCGGAGGCTGGGAGACTGCATAGATGTCTGCATGGGGCATCTGAGGCTGAGTCCCTGCCAGGAAGGCGCCCTGGGAGAGCAAGCCCTTGGAACCTAGGAAGACCGCAGGCAGGGACCCCACCAAGGAAGACAGCGAAGATCTTTAAAGCCAAGAAGCTTGCGGCAGGCCAAGTCCCGAGGCTGGGCTAGTTTTACAGTGTCAGCTGATAACTTGACACACCATCCCTTGAGGAACTGCCTCCGTCAGACTAGCCTGTGAGTTAGTCTGTGGAACATTGTTTTAATTGCTAATTGAAGTAGGTGGGCCCAGCCCACTGTGGGCAGGGTCACCCGTGGGTGAGCCTGAAGTGTTTAGGAAATTTGGCTGAGCAAGCTGGGAGTAGCAAGCCGTTGAGCAGCCCTCCTCCGTGGTCTCTGCTTCAGTTTCTGCCTCTAACTTCCTGCCCTGGCTTCGCAGGATAATGGACTGTGACTTTCAGCCAAACAAGCCGTTTCCTCCCCAAGTTCTTTGGTTCATGTTTGATGAAGGCAATAGATGCAAGTGAGTGCAGTTAGCCCGGCCCTTTGGGGTAGCACCATACCTCTGTCTGCCCCTGAGACACAGGGACAAGATCAAGGGACACAGGTGTCACAAGAGGAGTCATCATGTAGTCTCCAAGACCCCAAGGGAACCTCTGGGAGTTTCAACTTAGGGAGAGAAGACAGAAACTGGGGCAGCTGTAGACACAGAGGACCTTAGTAGCTCCAAGAGCCTTCATAGTTGAGGCCTAGGAAGGAGACCCAGGACATCTGTGGCCTCTCTTGGCACAGATCTGACTCAGCTTTGCCTAAGAAAGCAAGCTGAGCAATCCATGAGGAACAAGCCAGCTGGAGGGAATGGTCTCCACCTTGGGCCATTAAGTCCTCGGGGTATCTCTGCCACACCCACACAGATTGGTCTCCATGGTGGTTCTAGATCTTGTCAAGTCGGTGGTAGTAACCATCATACCCACCCTGAGAGAGGGCTGAGAGAGGCCACCACCTTGCCACCCAGGAGTCCATGCAGAGGCCATGGAGGGATGCTGCTTACTGGCTTGCTCCCCATGGCTTGCTCAGCCTGGTCTCTTATAGAACCCAGGACCACCAGCCCAGGGATGGCCCCACCCACAGTGGACTGGTCCCTCTCACAATGGGCAAGACCCTGAGTGGGACCCTCCCCATCTGTCTCTAATTAAAGAAAGGTTTGTCTACAGCTAGATCTTATGGAGGCGTTTTTTTGTTTTTTTCCCTCAATCTGAGGTTCCTTTCTTTCAAATAAGTCTAGTTTATGAGTCAAGTTGACATGGGACTTGCTAGCAAAATTAGTCTGAATCATAGGATTCGCCAGCACAATTAATATAAATGGTGACATTTATTTTCAAAGGCCACAGTTAAAGAGCTAAACATCAGAGATGGCCAACCCCACCGTTGTATAGTTACTGTGGCAAAATGCCTGACAAGAAAAATGTGAGGAAGGGAGGGCTTATGGTGGCTCACCGATAAATATATCAATTACCTTTCTGTCACTGTGATAAAAATACCACACAAAGCAACTTACAGAGGAAAGTTTATTTTGGCTTATGTTTCCCCCATGGCGGGGATGGGATGGCATCAGGCAGCATGAGCTAAAGCTGATCTCATGGTGCCTGCCCAGGAAGAAAAACAAACAGGAGGTGGGGCCAGGATAGAAACTCTCAAAGACGCCCCCCCCCCTTGATGCATTCACCAAACAGCGCCACCAGCTGGTGACCAGTGTCCCTTCTGGGGACAGTTGGCACTGGAGCCATCACAGAAGGGCTTGACTTGGTTCCCAGTCGGAATGAGCCATGAACACTGGTGCTCACCTCGCTTTCTCCTCTGTACACAGCCCAGGTCCCCACAGGGTGGGGCTGCCCACATTTAGGGTGGATGTTCCCACTCTGATTAACCCAGTTGAGAAACTCTCTAAAGGTATGCCCAGAGATTGGTTTCCATGGTGATTCTAGATCTTGTCAGGCTGGTGGTAGTAACCATCATACCCACCCTGAGATTCTCTGAAAGGGGCTGAGAGAGGCCAAGGCTTTGGAATCATCCCGCAAAGGCTAATAGCCCTGAGGGGCAGCTGAGGGCATCAGGCAAACAGCTGTGGCTTCCACACAGTGTGTATGCGTGCATGGGCGTGTGTGTGTGTGTATGTGTGTGTGTGTGTGTGTGTCTGGCGGGGAGAGAGGGCCTGCATGTCTGTATGTGTGTGCAAGTACACCGTGTGTGTGCATGTGTGTGAAAGCCTGCATGTCTATATGTGTGTTTATGTAAGCACACCATGTGTGTGTGTGTTTGTGTGTATGTGTGTGAGAGCCTACATGTCTGTATGCAAGTACACCATGTGTGTACATGTGTGTGACAGCCTGCATGTCTGTATGTGTTTGTGAGTGTGCCACGTGTATGTGTGTGCACACATGTGCAAGCCTGCATGTGTGTGTGTATGCACATGTGTGGGAGCCTGTATGTCTGCATGTGTGTGTGTGTTTGTATGGGCATGTGTGTGCATATGTGTACACATGTGTGCAAGCCTGCATTTCTGCATGTGTAGGTGTGTGCACCATGCATACGTGTGTGAGTGCACACACTCAAGAGTGTATGTGCACACATGTGCAAGCCTTCATGTCTGCATGTGTGTGTGTGTGTGTGCCAGAATGCTGTGCCTGTGTGTGTATGTGTGTGTGAGAGCCTGCATGTCTCTGTGTGTGTGTGTGTGTGTGTGTGTGTGTGCTTCTCTGTGCCTGTGGAGGTGTTGGGTATCTTCTTCAACTGCTTCTCACCTAACTTTCTGAGAACTCACTGTTTCTGCTAGACTGCCCACCAAGCCCCGAGGACCTTCCCGTCATTATCCTGCAGCCCCAGTGTTGGGACCATAGATACATGTCACATGCCCAGTTGTTACATGGGTACTGGGGATTTGTACTCAGTCTTTGTGTTTGCTCAGCAAGCACTGGGCCACATCAGTCCCCTCATCTCCTTTTCCAGGTGCTCCCACAACCTCTCAAAGAGAGCAGGACTGGGCTTCAGAATCTAGCAAGTACAAAACTCCTCATGTAGGGTGCTGAAGAGATGGCTTCATGGTTAAGAGCAGAGGCTGCTCTTCCAAAGGACCCAGGTACATTTCCCAGCAGCTACAGGGCAGCTCACCACTGTCTGTAACCCCAGTCCCAGGTGATCTGTCGCCCTCATGTCGTACACATGTAGGCAACACATCAATGTATGTTAAATAAAAATAATTTATTAACACAAATTCATGTATTTGCAGGAGGGAGGGCTGGGGACTTTGTTCAGTAGCAGAGTGCCTGCATAGAGTGAACAAGGGGCTAGTTTGCATAGCTAATGCTGCAAAGAAACTGAATAAATAATTTAAAATGTTTGCAGGAAAGATTGCAAAGTCAGAGGGCACACAGCCACTCTGGAGCTGGGCCAACCGAGCTGAGCCTCTAGCCCTCGCTGAGCCCCATCTTGCTGGTCTGGAATGGTAATGGTACCTCCAAGAGGGGCTGCGGAAGATGGGGCATGTCACACCTGTGAGGTGCTTCCACAGACCAAAGACGGTACAGATCACTGGTACTAGGGAAGGCACAGAACTGGGTGCTCATTATTTTATCAATGCAACATCAAACACAGAATCATCTCCTGGCTGAAGAAATGCAGGGAGGATGAGGTCCACCAAGAAGGACCCTCCATGTGGCCCTGCCCCGCTCCACCTGAGCCTTGGCCTCCAGGCCCATGACCATAGAAAAGAATATCTGGAGGATATTTTGATGTTTTTAAATTTTTCCTAATCAGCAGAGTGTGGACATGCTATTTCACAAACTGACTGCTTGAGTGTGCACCTAGTTACAGCTGACTGCCTCGGATGATTGGTTGAAGGGCAAGTTCCCATTTGTCCCTAATCCGTCTGCAAGCTGAAAGCATCTAGAATATTCATTTCCTAGTTTGGACCCAAAGCCTGGGAGAGTTCCTGATGGAGGAGCTGCTGGGTCCTGAAAGCCCTCAGATAAGATAGAGAGCAACGAGACAAAAGCCATCCTTTAGTTCACGGTTTTATTTAATGCTACAGACAGACAGACAGACAGACAGACAGACAGACAGAATGGCAGGGTCTCTGAGGAAAAGAATCAGCCCATGTGGCAGATGTGGTGTCTCTTATACCTTTCTTGGGCTGGAGCAGCTTCACTGCATAAGCCTGCAGCCAGGCTCTCTGATTCCCAGTCAGGAAGCAGGGATGGGGTGGGGAGCAGGGTGCACGATACCTGTCCCCTCTGATGTAAACTCACTTCCCCAGGTGAGATCCTGGCACTCTGGAAGATGTTAGCTGAGGCCCTGCAGGCAGTGTCTCATGGTGGGATCTCTGTGCTGGGATTTTGTCTGGCTGGAACTTAACTCAGGTTTTAGGCAAGCTGTTCTGTCCTTGTGAGTTCAAATGTGCATCAGCCCTGTTGTGTTCAGAAAGTAGTTTCCTAGGCATCACCCAGCACTCTGCCTCTTACAATCTTGGTGCATGCTTGCCCACATAGATCCCAGAGCCTTGGGGACAGGGGAGTATGACAGAGACATCTCATTTAGGGCAGAGTGCTCCAGAGTCTCTTACTCTCTGCATGTTGTCCAGTTGTAGACAACTGTGTTAGTTCTCATCTACTGAAAAAACAAAAAACAAAAAACAAAAACAAAACAAAAACAAAAAACCTCTTCTCTTATGAGGCTTGAGCAAGGCACTGATACAATGTATCCATTTGTCATTAGCAGCCATTTTATTGCTATGTTTCTTTAGCAGAATAATAGTAGTAGGTTTTCCATAGGCCCATGACATATCTAGTCTCAGATTAGAAATCTGCTCATCCGTGCTCATTGCTGCTCTATTCATAATAGCCAGAAATTGGAAACAGCTCGGATGTCCATCAGCTGATGAACGGGTAATGAAAATGTGATACATTTACACAATGGAATATAATTCGGCTGTTAAGAAAAATGCAAATATGAAATTCACAGGTAAATGGATGGAGCTAGGGGGAAAAAATCATCCCGAGTGAGGTAACCCAGACCCAGAGAGATGAGACTGTGTGTTTTCTCTAGTGTGTGGATGTGAGCGTTTAAGCTTTATATCTGTGGGTTTCATTTCCACAGAGGTTGGGAACAGAGTTCCACAGACAGCGAAAAGCGGGGTGGGGATGTGGGTGTGGGGGAGGGTCTCCCAAGGAAGGGGAAATAGAATACAGCATTATGGAAGACAAAGGGGGAAAACAGAATAAGAAAATAACACAAAGGGGTGGGGGAGCCCCATAAAGGAGGGACTACAGGGAGGGACAACTAACACTAAAGCCCTCTTGAAAAGCCTCATGGAACCAACTACTTTACAAGCTTCCTAAAAATGCATGCATATATAAAAGGAATTTAGAATTGCTGTCTAATGGGGGAGGCCATGTCCCAATTAAACATCTCATGCCACCAAGTAAAACCTCCAGTTCCAGGAATGGGTGACTCCATCTACCAGAGAGGTCTGTTGCATAGACAGTCTCCCAGACATTTAGGCTATGGCCAATGCTGCTGTTCACCCTCCACAGCCTGCCGGCGAGACATTGCTCCTGAGGACACCATCTGCATGGACTCCACATGGCATGGCATGTGAAGAAACTGAGCAGGCGTCCCGCTAGACGCTTCACCCTTACTGAGCGGTGTTCACAGTGCTGGGATGTAACACACGCACTATTGAAGAAAAGTGATCACCTGTGTCACCCAGTGACCTGTCTGGGGGATAGTCCCACTGCTGCTGTCATGTCATGGCACAGATGTTATGGGAGTGAACCAGCACTCTTGGCTTGGGCTTAAGGCCCACTGCATAGGTGGATGGAACCATGCATCTCACTGTTACTGGGACCAAGAACTTAGCATTACTCTTATATAGGCCTAAATCTCCAGACAGGTGGAGGGAGAGTCATGCCCCTGCCTGAGATCTAGGAAAGCAGTTCCCAGATAACAGAGGCTGGAGCAGGAGCTGACTGGAGGAGGAGAAGGGGGTGGCCTGTACCTTGTGCTTTGATAATAAACTCTTGCTTCTAATGGGACAAGGCATAGATTCTAAGATGGGCTCTCTATATCTCTCTGTCTTTCTCTACATATCTCTGTCTCTCTCTATCTCTCTGTCTGTGTCTGTCTCTCTCTATCTCTGTGTCTTTCCATCTCTGTAGCTCCCTCTCTGTGCATGCATGTGTGTATACATGTGTGTGAGTGTGTGTATATATATGTGTGATTGTGTATTGTGAATTCATGTGTGTGTGCATACATGTGTGTATATTGTGTGATTTGTGTTATGAGTTCATGTGTATGTGCATACATGTGTGTATAATGTCTGTGAATGTATATGTGTGTGTGTGTGTGTGGTTGTATATTTTGAGTTCGTGTGTGCGTGTGTGCACATGCATGCCTGTGAATATAGAGACAGGAATTGCCATATAATGACAATTGACATGTGTGTCATGGCACACGTGTATAGAGATCAGAGGACAGCTTGCAGGAGTTATTTCTCCTCCTCTTTCCCCTCTACCATGGGGTTTTCAATGATCACACTCAGTCATCTTGCTGGCCCCTCTACCTAGCTTGAGACAGGGCCTCTCACTGAAGCTGGAGTTCATCATTTGGGCTGACCAGTGAGCTCTGGAGACCGCATGGTCTCTCTCTCCCTTCCCTGCGCAGGCACATGCTGCTGTGGTGGCTTTTCTGTGGATGCTGAGAATCCAAAGTCAGGTCTTCATGCTTACACGACAGGCACTGTACCAACAGCTGTCTCTCAGTCCCGGGCTGGTACTGCATACGCTTCTTCGTGAGCACCATTGGGCTGAGAGCTCAGGATGGGAAACACAGTGAGCGTTGGAAGAGCTAAAAATAAGCATTGGATCTGGAAGACCCTGCGAGCTGGAGAGGCGTTTGTAAAGATGGCTCTCTGACAAGCATCCACTCTGCTTGTCTTTCGATTGTGTCTAAACTGTTGGTTGGCACCAAGGTAAGCAGGCATGGCGCCCACCCTTCTACAGTGCCCAGTAGGAGCAAGGCTTAGTTCCTGCTTCCTGAGACACAGCGGTGTGCAGTGTTAGAAGAGGGGGTTGCACAAGCCACTGCAGAGATACCATCACAGCTGCAGCACAGTCACGACTGCGATTGTGACTCAGGCTTCCTAGAAGCAAATTCTCTGAGTCCTTACAGGAGCATGGAGGAGAGTGCTTCTACTTTTCCCTTCCGTTTGAGGATGGTAGGCCTGAGGCACAGAGAGGGTGAGCAGCTGGTGAGGAATGGGATTTAAATCCAAACCCAGTCCTCAAGACTCTGAATCCTGACTGTTTCCCCTGACCTTGGAACCTCCTCAAGGACTAATTCAGGACAAGCGACCCTGACCCTTCCATCCCCTCTGCTGCCTCCTCCTCTCCCACAGAGGCCTGAACAGCACATGCTGGTGGTGGGCTTCCGAGTTCCAGGGCCCAGGAGGGTAGAAGAGCTGGGAGGTGAAATCTCTCTATTCCTTCCACACTGCCGGGGAGCATCCTGGACCAGTGGCTGTGATTGAGTACAACATCTTACATTTCTCTCTCCCTCCTCAGTCCTTGGAAACTCCAAGATCCTGGTCCCCCAAACCAGCCAGGGACTGGAGCCATTTAGGATGATGCTGCTCTTTGCCTCTCTTTATTGTTTGCTGGTGTTTGTGGGTGTTTTTCTCTTGGGCCCCCCAGTTAGGAAGCGAACGCTATCTATGGGTCCTGCTGTGGCATCAGACAGGAAAGGTGCCCTTCTGACCCTCCACCTCTGTCCATGGGTCACCTCCGCTTTATGCACCCTGCTCCCCCTTCCCATTTTTAATCTCCATTTTGCAAAAGTTCGAAGCAAATGCCACACGGACCCTTGTTGCATGGGATGTCCCATTCCCCGTTGCTTCCTTCATTCGGGTATCAGGAGGACAGATGGACTGAGATGATCCCCACAAAGCAGACCTGGGAGGAGGTGACGAAGAGTCAGCCATGCTCCCTATGAGGGTGCAGACACAGGGGTGGCCCTTTGCACTCCGACCTTCTCAGGACAGACATGGCAACAGCATCCACCTTACTGTGGGGTGTCAGGTTCCTCCAATGTGGTTGCTTCAAAGTGGCCCCTCCTGCCTGTGCCTAGCAGACAGTAGACACTTAATTCAAGATGAAGAAGTATTGACTGGGAACATTGGAATAACACCTGACACTCTGCTGTTTGTGGGGCTACTGCTGTGCTGTAGGTGCCAGTGATCAGTTGACATTAATTAGGCCCTTACTACATACTAGACACTGTTTTAGGTACTTGGAGCTCGTCCTGAAAACAAAAGCACAAGTGTGTGGCCTCGTGGGACTTAAGAGCAGCTAATCATCAAGAATTAGTGGGGTTGGGGGCAGGGGGTGTGCAGGGGACAGCTCAGTAGGCAAAGTGCTTGCCCCCACACAAAAGCCAAGCCTGTGGCATGTGTCTAGAAGGCCAGCACCCATGGACCAGCATGGAGACACAGGATCCAGGGACACAGTGTCAGCCAGTCTTGCCAAAATTGTAAGTTCAGGGATCAGTGAGAGACCTTCTCAAAAACCAA
>JADRCD010188467.1:0-11910 GCA_019843815.1 Montemys delectorum | reverse complement strand
AGCATTAAAAACAAAGCAACAACAAAACAAAACAAAAATACTAGTCCTCGAAATTTGATCAAAGGTGTAGATTTCTGCATTGACTGGTTGTCTAATACAGCAAAGGGATATTTACAATTTCTTCACCTATTGCAGCTAGAGAACTATTTAATGAAGTGGAAAAAGCAAAGTGAGTTTTGAAGTCATTAAGCAGGCACTGCTTGTACATCTCTATGCCTCTCTTCTCTTATGCCTTTCATACATGGCTAAGGCTTTCCTCTGAATGTTGTTAGGAGTTGTATATGAACTAATATCACTTCTATATTCCTGTTATTCTTTTTATTTTAGATAGAACAGATATAGCTCAGACTGGTGTTGAAGTCACAGTGTAGCTGAGGAAGACCTTGAACTTCTGATCCTCCTGACTTCACACTAGTCAGCATTCCCAGCTTTAGTCTGTTCTTTAGTAGTTTTGTAGGAGGCAATAGCTTATAGTCAAAGTTATAAGCTATATTTTTTTTAAAGATTTATTTATTTATTTTTATTATATGTAAGTACACTGTAGCTGTCTTCAGACACTCCTGAAGAGGGAGTTAGATCTTGTTATGGATGGTTGTGAGCCACCATGTGGTTGCTGGGATTTGAACTCAGGACCTTTGGAAGAACAGTCGGTGTTTTTACCCGCTGAGCCATTTCTCCAGCCCATTATAAGCTATATTTTAATATTCACTTTATAAATGATAAAACTTACTTAAAGCAAATGTAACGTACTTAAGTCACTAGGTGTTTTAGTCGGTGTTCTTTAGCTGTGAAAAGACACCACGACTACAACGACTCTTATAAAGGAAAACATTTAATTGCAGTTTGCTTTCATTTTTGGAGGTTTAGTCTTGTTGTCATGAATGGATACATGGCAGGCAGACAGACATGGTGCTGGAGAAGTAGCTGAGAGTTCTACATATGGATCTGCAGGCAGGACTGGGTGTGGGAGAGCGCTAGTGTGGAGGGGTGGGGAGCACCACTGAGTCTGGTGGCTTGGGCTTCTGAAAGCCCAAAGTCCACCCCAAGTGACACACTTCTTCTAACAGGGTTACACCTACTCCATTAGGGCCACATCTTCTAATCCCTCTCAAGCAGTGCCACTTTCCGATGACTAAGCACTAAAAAATGAGGCTCTGGGTGACATTCTTATTCAGCCATCACACTAGGCAAGTAAAGTTTTGAGATTCTGATTAAAGAAATGGAAAGCCTGAGCTCTAAGCCTACTGCTGCTGGTGGTATATAACAGCAGAGAACTGTGGATGCTAAATAGTGGCTGAGCATGCCCTTGGGTTATGTAGCTGAGTTCTGTGAGTCTGGAAAGGTAGCTGGCCTGTTTAACCTGTCTAGTGTAGGCATATTTGCCCGAGATGTCAGTGGTTTTTACTTTTGGTTTGCTTTAAAGAACTTAAAAGTGTGTTAGGAAAACTGTAGTTTTTGTAAACATAGTAAATACTTAAGTGGAATCAGTAACATAGTTCATTATTGTTCAATGCCTTGGACTTTCTTTTATTCTTATGCTTATGGATTTAGAGGCCTGAAGAGATGGCCCAGTGCTTAAGGGCACTGGGTCATCCTTCCAGAGGATTCTTAATTCTCAGTACCCATGTTTCGGGTCACAACTGTCTGTAGCTCAAATTCCAGGAGTTCTGACACCCTTTTCTTGTCTCCAAGCACTACGCATGAACACAGGCAAAACATCCGCACAAATTAAAAAAAGGAAAAAGATTTATTTTCCAATGTTGAAATGACCATATATATTGATTATGTAAGTCTGGCTGAGGCATATATAGATCAGTGGTAAAGCATTTGCCTAGCATGCTTGAGGACCTGAGTTTGATCTCAAGCACCACAGAAAGCAAAGGAAAAAAAAAGGCCTAATCATTTTTATTACTTCATATGTTGATTATGTTGAGCACATTAATAGAAAACAATGATATTTAGTTTTTAGTTGTAGAAGACAAGTCTGGTGTCATTTTTAGTGTTGAAAGCTCTATTCATGGGTCTTCATGATTCAATGACCTTTTTCTGAAGTTGATTTACCTTTTTTTCCCTCCAAGAACAGCCCTGGCTGTCCTGTAGCATTTACTTCTATGATGGATTTATTCAATACATTTACATCTATTCAAACTTTTGGGGCAAGATTGTTCTTACAGGATAGGGTTGTGAATTTAATCAGGGTTCAGCATTTAAATGTTCAGGTAAGTAATTTAAGAAGTTAAAGAATTAACTATGAAAAAGATTTAAAGTAGAATGTTTATATTTTCCTATTTGACTATATCTTTATGTTTTAATAATTTGATACTACTTTTTTTTTTTTTCATGAAACAAGTAAACATTTCCACTCAGTGAGCCAGTGAGTGCAGGGACTAATGCAGTGAGTCAGGTAGATACTCAGTGAGCCAGTGGGTGCAGGGACTAATGCAGTGAGTCAGGTAGATACTCAGTGAGCCAGTGAGTGCAGGGACTAATGCAGTGAGTCAGGTAGATACTCAGTGTGCCAGTGGGTGCAGGGACTAAAGCAAGGAGTCAGGTAGATACCGGCCTTGTCTTATGGAGCTGATAGTGTAAATCATTTTAGCTTCTAGGTAACCCATTTCTTCAACCTATATTCTCTAGTTTTTGATTTGGTTCTTTTCTTTTTTATCATCTTTTGTGTGTGGTGGGACTTCAACCCGGGATCTAGTATATGCAAATGCTATAAAACACCTGTTTTCTGAGCCCACAAATGTATTTTCCAACAATTCACAAATATACCTAGTTGTTATTTCTGTCTTTAGGGTTTCTTAGAAAACAGAAGACTATATTTTTGTGATTTTTTTTCTAGCCTAGGGACCACACTGAGCACTGAAAAGGCGCCGTTTCTCACATAGCGTTCACTAGGATTCTTTTCTCTTCCTTAGCTAAGTTGTGGTGATGGACTCTGGGTGGTGTTGGTTTCTAATTTGTTTAGTCCATATGAAAGGATTTCTAGTGCATTTTTTCTACTTTTAACCTTTGTACTCTTTTGCTATATTGAGCACGGTGATTTATTTAGACATTTCTGTGTTAACTTTGGGTCATTAATTTGAGCTTGGTGTTTGGAAGTATGGTGAACCATGCTGGATATTCAGTAATCTTTTCCATCTTGTGTGTTTTTGGTGCTACAGTATTAGTTTGGGTACTCTCTCTCTTTTTTTTTTTTTGCATGTGCATTTAAAGTACTGTTTTTCCCCATCCCATCTTTTCGCATCTCCCATTTCTTTCAAATAACCTTATATAGCTGCTTATCAAAAGTGAAAATCTGACCATTTGATGATTTAGTTTCTAAAGTTCTCTTCTGGGTAAAGGCCAGGTTCTGTACCCCATCTCCCTTTTCTTTCTTTTTTCTCCAAGACAGGGTTTCACTTCATAGCCTGGAGCTTCCCGTGTTTGCTTTGTAGGCCTGGAACTTGTTATGTTGTCCAGGCTGGCTCCTGTTTCATGAAATATAAAAAAAATTGTGACTGTGTGGGTTTAGAGCAGTGCTTCTCAACCTTTCTAATGCTGCAGCCCTTGAATACAGCTTCTCATGTGTGGTGACCCCCACTCGTAAAATTATTTTTCATGCTATATTATAACTAATTTTGCTATTATGAATCATAATGTAAATATCTGACATGCAGGATATTTGATATGTGACCCTTGTAAAAGGGTCTTTCTACATCAAAAGAATCACGACCCACAGGTTGAGAACCACTGGCTCAGTGGGTAGCTCTGTTGTGCTTACGGCTCCCAGTTTAACCACTAGTATAAAACAAGGAAACAAACTTGGAGTTCATGTTCTGTGGGTTTTAATTTATGAATATGGCTTGAAATGTGAATTTAAAATGGGTCCCTGCAGTCAGGATTGGAGTTTGCTCTGTTACGCCCCAGTCTGTACCACCCTTGAAACGGAAGTTTCGGTTTGAGTGGTTTTAGATTGCACAGGTGGATTCTGTCCCCAGCTTAGCCTGAGAGCAAGTGTAGCAAATGCTTCCCATGCCAGGGCTGCTGCTCCTTTTCTCTCTCCAGTTCCCCCGCTCAGCGTTGCCTTTCAGATGGCTCACCTTGCTTGGGCTCCAGCTTTGTACCCTGAGTCTAAAGTGTTGGGGGTTGGTAGCCCAGAGCAGGCGCTGTCTGCAGTGCTCCCCAGAGCAGCGAGCTGCACTGTCCTTTCATTCCTTTAGCTCAACCACGCCTGGTTTTGTCTGAAAGTTAGCATTTTTGAATTGTAAACCAGAAAGACTTTTCTGTGCTTTTAGTGATCGTATTTCCAGGCTGGATCTGACTTCTTCCCCTAGTTCTCTGTGTTTAACTTTTCCTTCATTTTATTATGGTTTCTGTTTAGATGTCCCATTATTAAAGATTATTTTATTACAACTAAAGCAGTTTTTTTCATGTCACTCTATCTTTGTCCTGCTGTTTTTTTTCCTTAGCATGACCCCATGAGGTATGATATTTATTGTGTTTTCTGTGTTAGAGCATACTCTCCATGAGAATAGGGACTATTTTTTTTTTGTTTGCTATTTTACTGTAGACTCCTAGAAGAATACCTGACCATACTATGTGCTCAATAAGTACATGTTGAGTGAATAAATGTGCTAAATGCTTTCAATATTTACTCATGTCTACTCTCACCTATAGTTAACACCTCCCACTACTCTATCTTGTAGTCCTGGAGCTTAAACAGGGCTTCAGCATGCCACTTGAGTGTTTTACTAGAATGTTGCACTCCCAGGCTTAGATTATTAATTTAGTCTTCATAACTCTAGGAAAGTGGTGGTGGTGGTGGTGATGTATAAAGGCCGAAGGACAAAGTTGGACTTTGTTACTAAGGTGCTGTCTACTTTTTTTTGAGGCAGGGTCTCTCACTGGCCTAGAGCTCCATTAATCATTCCAGGCTTGTCATGGAGCTCAGGATGACCAGAACGTATCATTTTGCCTGTATCTCTAGCACTCACTCTCACTCGATTTCTTTCTAAAGGTCTCATGTTTCCCAGCCAAGTCTTGAGCTTACCATTAGCCTTAGTCAGGGTTTCTATTCCTGTGCAAAACATCATGACTAAGAAGCAAGTTGGGGAGGAAAGGGTTTATTCAGTATACACTTCCACACTGCTGTTCATCACCAAAGGAAGACAGGACAGGAACTCATACAGGGTAGGGACTTGGAGGCAGGAGTGGATGCAGAAGCCATGAAGGAATGCTGCTTACTGGCTTGTTTCACTGGCTTACTCAGCTTGCTTTCTTATAGAACGCAGGACTACCAGCCCAGGGATGGCACCACCCTTCCACCTTGATCACTAATTGAGAAAATGCCTTACAGCTGGATCTCATGGAAGGCTGTATTTCCTCAAGGGAGGCTCCTTTCTCTGTGATAACTCCAGCTTGTGTCAAGTTGACACACAAACCAGCCAGTACAGGATGTAACTGAGGATGACCTTGAACTTCTTATCCTCCAGCTTGTACCTCTAAGATACACCATACCTGGTTTATTTGTTGCTGGTGAGCAAACATACAGCTTAGTACAGCTAGGCAGGCAATCTACAGAGTTTTACTTCTTTGTCTCTCAAATGGCTTTGGATTTAAAATTGTTCCAGGTGGGATTAGACATAGAGTCTGACCATGCATTTGAGATAGGAAGTGTTTGACATTATGGATAATTTTTAACAAAATGAGTGAAATTATTCATTGGGTATGTTTGTCTCATCTTGAGATTTTTTTTTATGTGTACTCTGTAACTACTTTATCTTTAGTGACACTAGAGACATATACACAAATTTTTGTTTTGTTTTGTTTTTGTTTTTTTGGTTTTTCAAGACAGGGTTTCTCTGTATAGCCCTGGCTGTCCTGGAACTCACTCTGTAGACCAGGCTGGCCTTGAACTCAGAAATCTGCCTGCCTCTGCCTCCCAAGTGCTGGGATTAAAGGTGTGCGCCACCACTGCCCGCACAAATTTCTTAATACTTTATTGTAACTCCCGTTTGGAGGAAGATTTGGTGTGTTTTTATTTTAGTTGCTATCATTATTGGAGTTCTGGATAAAATACTCTTTTAACTACAAATTACAGTCTATCACAGTGTCTTGTCCTACAAATCAATGGAACTGTTGCATGCTTTATATTCTTAATTTTGTCTGGAAGTGCCATGCAGTTGATTCTGGATAAAACAAAACAAAACAAAACAAAAAACAAAGAATAACCCTTCCCATATAAATATGACAATGTGAAAACCTATAGACCAAAATTTGAAGGATAATTTTGACTGAGGGCAGTAAAATTATGACAATGTGCTTTCAGTTGGCTTCTGTGCTCTCTGTCCCAGCAGCGTATACTGTTAGCTGATTGGTTGTTCCTTCTCCTCTTCCTGCTCCTTCTATGCTTATAGACTCAGGTGGAAATTTCTACAACGATTCTTTCTCCTCGTCTTCCCTAGGCCAGGGAGAAGTGGCCCCTGGGCCGCCTGTGTTTTCCTTGAAATTTATATTTTGGAACTGGAAGCTTCCTTAGCCTTCTAGTCGATAATATCCCTCTTTTCAGGTTTCAGAAGGCGGCTGGGTAGGTTTCAATTTTGCTTTCCTAATATTTTTGCTACTTTCAGTGGAACAAAAAAAGGCTACCCCATGGTTGGTGATACTCACTGATTGGTTTAGAAAACCTGCTTTGCCAGTTTACCCTTCTCATTTATTTCACCACTTACTAATTTTATCAGATCTGCTTATAGTTTAGTTCCTATCATGTTTTAGCATCTTTTGACAGTTACAGAGGCAGGGGGCAGAGTGAGTTGGCAGCATGGCTTATGTGCAAAGTGCTCTGACCTCCTCAGGTGCACCCAGTGTGTGCTTCCCTGATCCCCAAAGATGTAGTAAAAAGAGGCAGGAGGTTTGCTAAATTCATAGAACCTTACGTCTATATACATGCTTCATATGATATACATTAGTATATAGCATTGTCTCAAACATGAGTAGTACCCAAGATTAGGAAGTAAAATAGGAAATTACAGTATGGCTGGTAGTCTGTAACTATTTACTTAAAGCATAGCTTTGTAAAGAACTTTTTTTCTCTATTAAGTTTTTATATATACCCAGTAAAAGGATAAGAAGCTTATGAGAAAAAAACTTCAATCAAAGCTCTGATTGAAAACTCTGTGAAGAATTTTACAAAATATGAAAGTATAATCTGCTAAAGCATAGTGAAATTGACCTGACTCTGAGTGAGGCTGTGAGTGTGCAAGGGCACGTCTACTTTACAAATCGATGTGCATTGCATTTGGCTTATTGATCAACTGTTACACACTGTTTTATTATTAGCTGATGTGTACATGATTCTAAATTTTTTTGTATAACATTTTGTTTGCTAGTTAAATTTTAAAAAAAAGATTTATTTTATATATGTGAGTACATTGTTACTGTCTTCAGGCACACCAGAAGACGGCATTGGATCTCATTACAGATGGTTGTGAGCCACTATGTGGTTGCTGGGATTTGAACTCAGGACCTTTGGAAGAGCAGTCAGTGTTCTTAACTGCTGAGCCATTTTTTAGCCCACTAGTTAAAAAATTTTATACAGACTTGGGTGTTGTAACTAGTTGGAATAAATATCAAGTAGTAGAATACTCCCTCCCTTTTCTTTCTTAGACAGGGTCTTATTATGTAGCTCTGACTCTCTTGTAACTCACTGAGTAGAGCAGGCTGGCCTTGAACTCACAGAAATCAGCCTGTCTCTGCCTCCCAAGTCCTGGGTTTAAAAGTGTGTGTCACTGCGGGGGGCGGGGGTGGTGGTGGTGGTGGTAGGGAGGGATGTTGGCGGCGGCGGCGGCGGCGGCGGCGGCGGCGGCGGCGGCGGCAGTGGCAGTGCATGCCTTTAATCCCAGCACTTGGGAGGCAGAGGCAGGCAGATTTCTGAGTTCAAGGCCAGCCTGGTCTATAGAGTGAGTTCCAGGATAGCCAGGGCTGTACAGAGTAACTTGTCTCGAAAAACCAAAAATAAAATAAAATAAAAAGTGTGTGTCACCATGTGTGATTGGAATATTTCCTTTTATATTTTTAAATTTTTTATTTAAAATTTATGGTATTTTAATTTATGGTATTATACACCATAACACAATATTATATGATGTATATAATTATATAACTAAAACATATAAAACATATGAATTATATTTATATAGAATTATGTAATATATTTGGTAGCATATTTAATTATTATATTGTAATGTATTATACTCTGTGTGTGCATGTATACGTGTGTGTACACTTTCCATTGTGTGCTTGTGGCGGTAATGGGCCTGCTTTCAGGAGTTGGTCCTTGCTTCCCAGTCAGGGTGGGCTCCAGATGCTGACTCAGGTTGGCAGGTTTGCATGGCAGGTGCTCTTACCTGCTGAGCCAGTTTGCTGACCGCTTTCAAATCTTTTACCTTCTAATGAATTAAGGTGGCTTAGTTCTGTTTAAAACCTAATCTTTAGATTCTAAAAGCATGATTAAAAGTATGTTTGTTTCCACATTGTAAATAATTTTAGAACATGGGTTGGTACTATAAAAAGTCTGTACTTTTATGTATTTAAAGTATATGTGGTTATAATATTTACATATTCATTATACTGAATGAATGTAAAGTTTTTTTTCCCCCCCAGTGGAGGATTATAAAGAAACATTTGGATCACTAACTATCTTTTTTATTTTTATTTTTTGGTTTTTCGAGACAGGGTTTCTCTGTGTAGCCCTGGCTGTTCTGGAACTCACTCTCTAGACCAGGCTGGCCTGGAACTCAGAAATCTGCCTGCCTCTGCCTCCCAAGTGCTGGGATTAAAGGCATGCACCTCCACTGTCTGGCCACTAACTATCATTCTTGTCTTCATTTTCTCACATAAAGTTATACAAACATGCCTATTAAACCACATCATTCTCCAGATTACAATATATATTAACCAGTACACACACACATACATATATATATATATTTTTTGTTTTTGTTTTTTTTTTTGTTTTTTTTTCAAGACAGGGTTTCTCTGTGTAGCCTTGGCTGTCCTGGAACTCACTTCTGTAGACCAGGCTGGCCTAGAACTCAGAAATCCGCCTGCCTCTGCCTCCCAACAATATTTTTATCTTGGCTATAATTAGAAAAATTGAAGTACAATTTTCATTGCCCCAACTAACATAAAATCATTACTTTTGCTATTAAATATAGTTTCTTGGTAGAGCTTACCTCATTGGTTTCATTCTAGAATTAAACATGAATTTATGTTTTAGCTGTGTGCTGGTTAGTTTTTGTCAACTTAACACAAATTTAGGCATACCTGGGAAGAGAAAAATCTCAACAGAGGAGATTACCTTCATCAGATTGGCCCTTGGCATATCTGTGGCGCATTTTCTGGATTGTTAACAGGTGTAGGAGGGTCCAGCTCACTCTAGGTGGTGCCACCCATGGCCAGGTGGGCTTGGGCTGCATAGGAAAGGTAGTTGAGCAAGCTAGAGGAAGCAAGGCAGTAAGCAAGGCTCCTCCTTAGCCTCTGCTTCAGTTCCAGCCTCTGCTCCTGCACTGCGGCTCCCTCCTTGGCTTGCTTTGATGGAAACTATAGCCTGTCAGCCAGGTCAACCCTTCCTCCTCCAAGGAGCTTTGCTTAGGTTTTTTCAAAGCCACAGAGAAGCAAACTAGGACACCGTTAGTTTAAAACGTTAGCTTGTTTAGACTTCTTAACAATCTTTCTGAAGAATAAGATAGCTGTTTACACAGATCTGAGTGCTAAAGTGTTTGATGCTGTACCAGGGTACATTTGTTGCCTCCTCTATCTGCAAACACATCGATACAAAAAGGAACAGAGTGTTGATACTGTACTGTGAGTGAGCATGCATCCACCAGTAAGTATTAATAAATTAAAAGGAATGGAGTATTGATACTGTACTGTGAGTGAGCATGCATCCACCAGTGAGTATTAATAAATTAAAAGGAATGGAGTATTGATACTGTACTGTGAGTGAGCATGCATCCACCAGTAAGTATTAATAAATTAAAAGAATGAATAAGTAGGACAGGGAAAAACCATTATACATTTTTTTTTTTTTTTTAGATTCCATAAAATTGTAATCCTTTAGGTTTCAGGTTGGGGTAGTGGGTCACAATAAGACCTGTTATGCTTCTCTGATATCTAACAGATAGATGCAGGGTGGTGCTGTATGTAGGCTGAGCCTCACCCTGTCTCTCAGCTCTGCTGTATTCAGGTTGTCTTGTCAGCAGCAAGCAAGTATCCACTTCAGAGGTTTTTAAAAAATGTGCACCCAAAGCTGCTGCTAGGTCCTTGGAGGTTTGATTGTATGTGACTGGACAGGGCCCTCCTTACTACAAAGACCCCTTTTGTGGGTAGAGCTTTGAGACAGTCTCGCTCTGTAGCTAAGTCTGGCCTTGAACTTGTGGCAATTCTCCCCATGCTGGGATCATAGATGTGTCTGACCATATCAGGCAAAAAATTAGTTTTCATATTGATGGAAGAAAGGAAATATGTAACATGGTAGACTTTAATTTTTAACACTTTAGAAAAGAAATTTGGAGGTTCTGGCAAGATGGCTCAGCAGGTAAGAGCACTGACTGCTCTTCCAAAGGTCCTGAGTTCAATTCCCAGCAACCACATAGTGGCTTACAATTACCCGTAATGAGATCTGATGCCCTTTTCTGGTGTGTCTGAAGACAGCTACAGTATACTTATGTATAATAATAAATAAATCTTTGGGCCTGAGCAAGCAGAGTTGACCGGTGCAGTGCAAGCAGGGTTGACTGGAACGAGCAGAGACCTAAAGATTCAATTCCCAACAGCCACATGATGGCTCACAACCATCTGTACAGCTACAGTGTACTCACATACATAAAATAAATAAATCTTTAAAAAAAAAGAAATTTGGAGGCGATCTGGCAATACTGAATCTACTTGTGGTGAACTAGTTTTTGCTGATTTGGAAGTATACTGAGCAACAATGCCATTTCAGTTCAGTTTCTATATTTGGTGGCTCAATAAAATAATTTAAAGCAAAAAGATGTTCACTGAGTCACATGCGCTGGCAGTAATTTGGAATGGAAACTTTTAAAACAAAGTGGAAATAGTCCTCAGAATGGATAATTCTTGAGAAATTATCCTGTGTTCTGTTTTCTCATACTTGCTGGTTTGCAGCCCTCGTTTGTATGAATGCACAGGTCACAGTGTGGGTATTTAGTTTGCCTTTCAGCCTGGTGGATTGCCAGGTCTCTTCTGTTACATTCCATCTCCTGACTCACTCGCTTTCACTGATAAGCTCTGCTCCACATTCTGCAGGTTCATTGTTCACCTTTTGTCTTCTCTAGCCATGTATTTGACCTACCTTAGTGATCTTTCTTCAGCTCCTTTCCAAACTAGAAATGTGATGGTAAAAGTTATACACATTGCAAAGACGTCTTTCTATATACTTTTATCCCGTGAATTTATCTTTTTGGTAAATAAAAATCTCAGGTAAGCCTTTTATATTTTAAGGGAGATTTCTCTAAGACTAAAATTAGATTCCTTCTGTCTGAACAGTAGATACTGTACTGTACTGTACTGTAACCTTTCCCCCCCCCCCTTTTTTGTTGGTGGTGGTAGGAATCAAATTTGTGACTGAAGCGTGTGTCAAGTTGACAAAACACTAGCTAGCACAGACATTGTGCATGCTAATATGTATTCTGTCTCTGAGCTACATCTCCATCTCCTTGACATTTAATTTTTAAACTTGGTTGTCTAGCTTTCTTTCCTTAGTATACTTGCAATAATAAACTGGAAGGATCATAAGCTGACCTCTCACCTCTCACAGGTGGAATGAACCTGTGGTCCTAGCTTTATCAGAGTATGAGAGGGAAAGATTATTTGAGCCCAAGAATTCAAGGCCGGCCTAGGCAA
>JADRCD010188466.1:622-27698 GCA_019843815.1 Montemys delectorum | reverse complement strand
TAGTTGTTGTATGTTTGTGTAAAAAAGGCTCAGCAATATGTTCAATGCCATTAAGAACTGAAGTTTGAAACAGATAGAGTAGCAGGATGTGATATAGCTGCTCTTCAGTGTCTGTGGTCCCCCTCCATCCCACTCTTGATAATAACATATTAATCTGAACATAATGCCACCTTGGCTTCTTACCTGGGAGTGGAGATGCCTGATCACCCCTTCCCATGCAGTATGGAGAGCAGACTCCTCTGGCCCCCCTTTCCCATTTAGTTCAAGACTTCACTCATGTAATGTATGAAGATTTTAAAAGTTGTCAAGGCTTTTATCATTATTGCACAATTTACTTAACATTCTTCAGAGCTTCTTATGCCAAAGATTGTGGAAATAAGCCTCATATCTTCCATTACTTCATTTTTTTATATTTATTTATTTATTTATTTATTTATTTATTTTTGGTTTTTTTTCAAGACAGGGTTTCTCCGGGTAGCCCTAGCTGTCCTGGAACTCACTCTGTAGACCAGGCTGGCCTCAAATTCAGAAATCCGCCTGCCTCTGCCTCCCAAGTGCTGGGATTAAAGGCATGTGTCACCACCGCCCGGCTCATTACTTCATTTTTTTACATGCCATCCATAAGGAAATGGTCATTTATTCTATGACTTTCATCCCTGCTCTGGCAAATAATAGCAGTTAGATTGCAACAGAAGATCTATTTCTTCACTCTTTGTTTTATATGATAGAATGACTCTATGTCCTGAAGTCAATCCAAAAAGTGATTAATGAGTTTGTGTATTCTGTCTTCCTGCTTACTCAGTGTTGAGTGGAGACTTCTTACCAGGACTCCAGCATTGTCCCTTCCTATCCATACAGCATCCTATGACAAGTTCTGTGATTTGCTTTCCATCCCTTCTCACAGAAGAGTGCAATCCTGGTCTCTCCAGTGTCTTCCCTAGTTACCTAGGACAACTCATCAAGAATCAAAGAATTTTTTTTTAATTTCTCTTTGCCACACCCATGACAATTCTCCATGAATTTCTTCTTCCTCCTGTTCAATAAATGATTACCCTTGCATTTAAATATATGTCTCTGTGTCCAGAAAAATGTAGGGCTGACAGTGAGTGAATGAGGGGACTGAGTCCTGTACCCAAGATTCTTCTTTATGGCCCAGAATGTAACCTGAGTTTCAGGATTTTGCCTGCCCTGCAGCAATCTCAACCCTGATGAGTACTGCCGGCTCTTTAGCTCTCCTGTTTTAGCGGCTCTATAAGGACCACAGGAGCATGAGGCTTGCTGCATGATTTCTCCATCCATAGCCTCTTTTCCAACAGAGTATAGGAAAGACTCATATTTCTAAGGCTATGCCTGCCCAACATGTTTCAGGACATGTTCATGGTGGGCTAGAGTGGGGGAGGTTTGGTCATTAGTGTCCTAGTGGATAAAGAGAAAAGGTTGCCTAGTGCCCCATAGCATACTCTGGCCCCTACATCAAGAGATTAAGTTGGTTCAACTCAGGATTCCTGAATAAAGTCCTTGCTGTAGTTTGTTAAAATAGGGCAAAACACTATTGAGAAACCCAAGCAATTATGATGAAATGCTTTCCCTTCCCCCAACTCTGCTGGTAGGTACAAGTCACCTCTTAAGTGGCTTCAACTACATCCATGAACTACCATGCCCAGCTTTTTATTTTCAGTGTTGGCAAAAATTTAAGAGACAAAAAAAATTGTTCACAAACTAAGCTATCATTGACAATACTTATAAAATTAAGTAAGAGTTCCCATCCAGAACTTTGTTGAAGATAGAAGTGGCTTGACGATACAACCATACCTCAGGAGACCACAACACAGAGAAAGGTACAGAAAATCTTTGGCTATTCCCACGTCAACATGACAGCTTGCATTAACCCTAAAGCCTCTCCTCTTCAAAACCAAACACTTTGTAGAAATGAAATGTGAAATAGTAAAAACATTCAAAGCCAAGGAAGAAATTCCAAACATCAGAGACAGAGCAATCCCTTTGTAAAAGGAGAAGGCAGGGAAGAGGTGAGGGCTGAGACAGTAGAACTGGACAATTCTCTGGGATCTGGGAGTAGATTAGAGCTAAGGGAGCATAGAGGGTTGGGAATAACTCACAAAGGCCCAAGGATGCCTCATGAGCATGTACCTTCAATGGAACAATGACTGAAGCAGAGTGTTTTTGCGGACAGATCTCCACCCTTACAAGGACATCCAGCAAGAAGACAGCTGTCTATGGCTGCAGAAGCGACAGGACCACCCATTCTAAAGATCAAAGCAGCTGGTGACACCTTAGGATTGGCCTAACAGCTAGATCTAGGAGTTCCCACTTGAACAAACTGGCCTGATGCTCACTGTTTGCCAGAATGCCTTATCAAGAATAAATAACCTCACAAAATATCAACATTAGGCACTATCATCCTGAGATTGTAAACACAAGATTGTTTTTGCCATATAATAAGATGTCCATCCTCTGGCTAAAATCAGAGACAGCTACTTCTTTACTAATGGCAAACTTAGCTTTATGTTTGTGTCCACTTATTATAAATGAGATCTATCTGGGCTATTTAATCACGGAAGTGTAATTCCCCAATTGCACCCGACCTAGAGCTTCCTGAGACATCCCTAAATACTACAGGAAGTTCCTTGCTTCTTTCCTTTTATAAAAATTGTTGGCTGGGCACAGGTCCCACCAGGAGAGCTGTTCTCCCAAGAGTGCTCTCACTCCCTGGCTCAGAAGTGAGATAGTCACTTTCTCTCCAAAACTGTACAGGTAGGGACCACCAGAGTCCATGGGGCACAGGAATAGTGGAGCACTTGGGACAGTAACCTTCTGGTTACCATCTGCACCTGGAATTTGGGTGGTTCCACAGCCCTCTGTACACAAGTTCTGCCAGGAGAGAACTGGTCTCCTAAGAATGCTGACACAGCCTTACAGACCCACAGGAGGGAAAATCTCCAGCCAGAGAGAGAAAGGCCATCTAACACCAGAGATAACCAGATGGCAAATGCAAGCATAAGAACCTTACCAACAGAGGCGAAGAGGACGTAACAACACGAGGAGTAGCTGGGACCAGAGGGACCAAACACACAGGAACTCTGCCAGTCCAGTGGCTCAGGTTTCTTCCGGTTTGTCTGAGCTGGTACCCTGATCAGACCTTGTGAAGCACAAGCTCCACAGCCAGTCCTACAATACCCAGAGGGAGCTCCACTCCAGGTGATCTAACACACCCAGCATCAGAGGTGAGGAGGACACAACATCTGTCCGAATACCGGGAGTAACTGGGACCAGTGGGACTAGGCACACAGGAACTCCTCCAGCTCAGTGGTTCAGGTTCCTTCCGGTCCCACAACACCCAGAGGAAGCTCCACTCCCAGATGCTCTAACATGCCCAGGATCAGAGATGAGGACACAACATCTGTCCCAACACCAGGAGTAACTGGGACCAGCAGGACCCAGACACACAGGAACTCTTCCAGCCCAGTGGCTTAGGTTGCTTCTGGTCTCTCTAGGCTGGCTGGTGCCCTGAGTAGACATTGGGCACAAATTCTGCAGTCATTCCCAAAACACTCAGAGGAATCTCTACTCCCAGATCCTCTAACAAGCCCAAGGTCACAGGATCCCAGAATCACAGGATCACAGAGACAGCTTGACTATGAGGATTTCTGACACAACCAGGATCACAGGAAGGACAGGCTCCAGTCAGATGTAGCAGTAGAGATAACCAGATGATGTGGGGCAAGCATAAGAATATAAGCAACACAAACCAAGGTTACTTGGTGTCATCAGAACTCAATACTCCCACCATTGCAAGTCCTGGACACACCATCACACTGGAAAAGCAAGATTCAGATATAAAATCACTTCTCATGATGATGATACAGGACTTTAAGAAAGACATAAAGAGCACCCTCAAAGAAATACACGCCTAGCATCAGAGGTGAGGAGAACACAGGTAAACAGCTAGAAGCCCTTCAAGAGGAAACACAAAAATCCCTTAAAGAACTACAGGAAAACACAATCAAACAGGTGAAGGAAATGAGCAAAACCATCCACAATCTAAAAATGGAAATAGAAACAATAAAGAAATCAGAAAGAGACACAACCCTGGAGATACAAAACCTAGGAAAGAAATCAGGAATCATAGATGCAAACATCACCAACAGAATACAAAAGATAGAAGAGAGAATCTCAGGGGCATAAGACACCATAGAACACATTGACACAACAGTCAAAGAAAATGCAAAAAGCAAAAAGCTCCTAACCTAAAACATCCAGGAAATCCAGAACACAATGAGAAGACCAAACCTAAGGATAATAGGTGTAGAAGAGAGTGAAGATTCCCAATGTAATGGGCCAGTAAATATCTTCAACAAAATTATAGAAGAAAACTTCCCTAACCTAAGAAAGAGATGCCCATGATTATACAAGAAGCCTACAGAACTCCAAATAGACTGGACCAGAAAAGAAATTCCTCCTGTCACATAATAATAAAAACACCAAATGCACTAAACAAAAAAAGAATTTTAAAAGTAGTAAGGGGAAAAGGTCAAGTAACATATAAAGACAGGCCTATTACAATTACACCAGACTTCTCACCAGAGACTATGAAAGCTAGAAGATCCTGGGCAGACTTCATACAGAACCTAGAACACAAATGCCAGCCCAGGCTACTGTACCCAACAAAACTCTCAATTACCATAGAAGGAGAAACCATGATATTCCATGATAAAAACAAATTTACACAATATTTTTCCACAAACTCAACCTTTCAAAGGATAATAAATGGAAAACTCCAACACAAGGAGAAAAACTGCATCCTAGAAAAAAGCAAAAAATAAATAATAATAATCTTCTTTTAACAAAACAAAAAGAAGATAGTCACATAAACATAATTCCACCTCTAACAACAAAAATAACAAGATGCAATAATCATTTTTCCTTAATCTCTTAATATCAAAGGACTCAATTCCCCAATAAAAAGACATAGACTAACAGATGGATACATAAATATGACCCAACATCTTCTGCATATAGGAAAACCACCTCAGTGACAAAGACAGACACTACCTCAGAGTAAAAGGCTGGAAAACAATTCTCCAAACAAATAGTCCCAAGAAACAAGCAGGAGTAGTCATTCTAATATCAAATAAAATTGAATTTCAACCTAAAGTGATCAAAAGACATAAGGAAGGACACTACATACTCATCAAAGGTAAAATCTACCAAGAAGAACTCTCAATTCTGGAAATCTATGCTCCTAATACAAGAGCACCCACATTCATAAAAGAAACTTTACTAAAGCTTGTGCCCTTCCACCCAGTCTTTAGTGGACTGAATCAGACCTTGTTTCTGCCACAGTCAGCTAGCCCACCTAGGGTGGAGTCTTCTGACCTAGGTAAAGTCTATTGTCTGCTACAGGTGTCACTACCTGCTGAGCAGCCTAAGCAGGATTTCCTGATGAGATCTTGATAAAGTAAAGACATCTTGGCATAGTGAGGGATAGGTTCCTCCTCTTAAAAATTCAAACTCCAGTAGTAAATATTGAGCCTTGATCAGAGAACTTTGTGCTGGCTTATTATTTCTCTCACTATCCTTCCCATCTATCCCCAGCTTTTCTTTCAGGAGCCCAGTAACCTGTGGCTGCTGGCAGTTACAGGTGGCACCCAAACAAGGGACCTGAATATGGAAAGACTGAATGAGGGACACTGTCTTAGTGGAGCTCCACAGAAAACAGTAGAAGTTATGTATTCCATATGGTTGTAAGCAACATATAGCATTAATGTTAGCGTTATAAATTTCATCTTTTGAAGGCCATTGATTGCAAGGGTGCCAAAAGGATACAGACTAGACTGAGTCAGCGTTGGCACAATGCTGATATCAGCTAGGGTTGACAGTGGAAAAATCGGACTGTAAAGTTCTAAACAAGCATTTGTCCACAATCAAGAACTGCTTCAGGCAAAAGGAGTAGGGCTTAAAATAAAATAAAATAAAATAAAATAGCCAGACAGTGATGGCTCATGCCTTTAATCCCAGCACTTGGGAGGCAGAGGCACACAGATCTCTGAGTTCAAGGCCAGCTGGTCTACAGAGTGAGTTCCAGGACAAACTACAGAGAAACCCTGTCTCAAAAAAAAAAATAAATAAAATAAAATAAAAAGAGTAAAAAACAAAAAACAACAACCACAAAAGGGAGATGCTAGATATACAAATGACATGAGAGAAAGAGAGAGAGAGAGAGAGAGAGAGAGAGAGAGAGAGAGAGAGAAGGAAAATGGAAGTCAGAGCACTCACAGGGACAGAAAGAAAGCAGGAGACTTATTTTCTGGCCCCTACAGGAGATGTCCTTAGTTCTGGTTACATCAAGTTTTCTACCCTCTCTGTATTGTCTATCCTTGGTGCACCAGTCTGTCCACATGTCAATTTGTGTCTGTTTTTCTTTTGTTGTCTGAATGACTGTTGTTCTATGTTTCATGTTGAAAAGATAAGATGATTAAAACTTTATGTGCTGGCTCTCCACCTCTTGATTCAATCTCAGTGTGGACAGCAGAGGCTGATTTAAGTTGTCCTTCAATCTTAGCCAGGAGTCACGCACAGCAGAAGAGGCTCTGATGAAAAGCTGCTTTTAAAAGGAACCAGCAGCTTCTTAAGTTCGAAGGCAAATAAGCTGATAGTTGTTTGTTCATAGAAGAAATCTCTGCAATTGTGATTACTAGGTTCAGCAGATGGCAAAGTATTTTTTTCTCTTGAAATTATATCTAGAAAAGGTAAAAATTCTTTGATTGGTCTAAGATTCGTCTAGTTGCTTCATTTGGTTTCTGCCTGGTCTTGAAGGTATAAATATACTCTGCATGTCTTGGTCATAGAGTATTGGCTTATAAGTTATTGGGTATGGTTAAAAAGTGTAACATTGGTAACAAAAAAGTTAGCTTAAAACTGGCAACTCAGGGTTGAAGTCATTTTAAACAACAACATGTGGCATGACCCAGCCTAGGTAACCAGGCCTCTAAAAATACTTCTAAATTGCATTAATATTTTATGTAATTCTTATCCTAGAGACTAGACTTATAAAGGATAAGATTTAAAACAAAGTCTCTTTAATGAAGCATAAAAGTTGCATTGTCATACATTCATATGTAAGAATTGGCAGCCAAATTTTGTAACATGAAAGTAATGCTTTTCATATTTTTCATATCATTTTAATGAGAATAGATTGTTTGAAATTGGGTTTTGCTTTCCAAAACTTATGGTTATGCTCTAATATTGCAAAATAAACTTAAAAATTATGGTTAAATTGCCAGTGTTCCATTGGCTGCAGTTTGATCACAAGCTCAGGATTTTTAACTTACCCATAATTTGTAATTAGAATGATTGCAAGAGTAATAAAAGTTGAAAACAGCTGTGGCCAGCTGCCCCTTTTACACAAGCTTTATATTGGATAGCGTGATTGAAGCAAAATTTAACCCCACAAGATTGGAAAGGAGATCTCAGTGAGAATTTATTTGATATTAAACAGGCTCCTGATGAACATTTTCATGAGTTTGTGGATAGGCTACTAAAAACAGCTAATAGAATTTTCTGAGACTCTCAACAAGGGGTTCCTTTTGTTACACAATTGTCTTATGAGAACGCTAATGCAGGTCTCTGTGGCCATCTGACCATACAAAACAAAAACAGACTTATCTGGATATATTCAGCTTTGTACAGAAATTGTTCCCTCATACAATCAGGGTTTGGCTATGGTGGCTGCCTTGCAGGGGACTACAGTACGTACAAGCAAAGTTTTCACAGCACCAAGGTTATAAAGAATGTTTTAAGTATAAATCATCTTAGGAAAGACTGTCCAAAAATTAGAGGTATAGACAGACAGTAGAATTGCTCCTCTGGAATCTGTCCTCACTGCAGGAGTGGTAATCTTTGGGCCAGGACTCAGGCAGCATGTTCAGATTAAGAAATACTTACATTTGAGTTAATGAAAAGCTCAGAGCATCCTCAAGCAGGTTTGTGTGGCATTTCTTTTGTTTTGCAAACTCTGCCTAGGGAAGTTTATGGGGCTTTACCTCACCTCACCTCTAGGGAATTATTTTTAAGCCAAAACAGCATTATTACAGCTCTATCCAGGCATTGTTCAAAATAAAGTACAAACTTAAGATTTATGAAGCTTCAATGAGGCTGTGGAACTTGGAGAGGCATGACAATCTGGCCTGCCTATTCAATATGGAATTATTATGGATTTGTAAGGTTGTTTTTTCCTTTGCATACTGATAATTGTAAAGAGTTTGCTTCTAGTGAGCTTGTAATCATTGAAAAGTTTTGCCTCTAGGAATGGCTAAAGCCTTATATTATATAAAAAATTTTTTAGCTCTGCTTCAATATAAGAAGCTAAGACTTTGAATTTTTCAGTGTATATTGTTTATATTGTGGAGAGTATGCTATTAGCTAATACCTCTGAAGGGGAATTTTACTCCCTTTGCTCTTATACAACAAGCTTTAAAGTTTTGGGGATTAGCTGATGCTCCAGAAAAGATTCAGAGGCAATACTTTTTTTCGATATTTGGAGACTCAGTTATATCCTAGAAAAATTAGAGTACAGAAAATTCAAGAAAGAAAAGATGATTTGCTTACTTCAAATTATTTTCAAAAGCTTCTAGGAGATGTTAATTGGCTAAGACCTCACCTTAAGCTCACCACAGGATGACTTAAGCCTTTGATGGATGTTCTCAAGGGGGATGCATATTAACTTTTGAGAGACAAATAGCTTTCCAGAAAGTAGAGGAAGCTTCTGTAATCAATTGTTATCAATTGTAATCAATTGTAATCAAACGGTAGTTATTGTTACTCAATGTGCCCACAGCAATTTTTTGGCAAAGAGAGGATTAATGTGGATTCATCTTTCCTCATCTCCACATAAGGTTTTAACATCCTATTATGAAGCTGTTGTGGTGTTAATAAAGTATTGCATGATAGAATCATGAAAGTATTTTGGAAAGAATGTCTTAAAAACCTGATGACACATCCATTCCTTGTTTTAAACAGGAATTAAATTGGTTATTAAAGAGTACTGATATTTCTCACATTGCATAGCAAATTTTTTAGACAAAATTGATAATCATTATCCAAAACACAAGTTGTTAAAATTTGCTTCTATGCATGCTTTTATATTTCCTATAAATTTATGTATGCATCTCATAAAGAATGCATCTACTGTATTTATAACAGCCCTTCTGTGGGAGAGAAGTATATGTTATTAGATCATATGTTTATTCTTGTGTGTTTCCCTCTACTTTGGCACAAATAAACTACATGCTGTAGTTACTGTTTTAAAAATGCTAAAATCAAGCTTTTAATTTGTATACTGGTAGCCTATATTATATATATATATATATATATGTATATATATACATATATATGTGTGTGTATGTGTGTGATATATACATATATGTATATATGTGTATATATATATATGGCTCAGGGCTTACAATTGCTTGAAATTGTTCCTTTTGTAGATACTGCTAATTCTCAAATTTTTTAATTGTTTATGCATATACAACTCAAGTTAAGAGAAAGTGCTGTTCCTTTAAAGGATTGTCCTTGGACATTTAAGAACTCATCCTGGACTGCCTGGACAAGACCCCTTAAGGCAGACTTGTACTCCAAGCAGATTATAGGCCTTACACAAGAACAACTGGCCATATAAGCTCATTCCTTACATCATTAAAATAGTATGCTCATTCCTTACATCATTTAAATGGCTTGAGATAATAATTTGGTATTTTTGGAGAATGTGCATGTCAAATTGTAAAGACTTGTTCTCAATGTTCTCAATTTCTATCTGTTCCACATAATGGTGTTAATTCTCAAGGAATTATATTTACTCAATTATTGCAAATGGATACTCAGATTTCTGATTTTAGAAAAATAAAATATGCATATGTGACAATTGATACCTTTTCAATCGTTCTTTCTAGTTGCAAATGCTTTAACAGGAGAAGCAACTAAAAATGTAATTAATCATTGCCTGCATTATTTTTCTATGATTGGTGTTCCAAATCAGATTAAAACAGATAATCGAACTGGCTATTACAGTCAAGCATTTAAGATGTTTTGTCAACAATTTAATGTTATCCATGTTATTGGGATTTTTTATATTTCTCAAGGGCAAGGAATTGGAGAACTTTAAAACAATATTTTCTTCAAAAAACAAAATGGGGGAATTATACCCTGTAAGGTCACCAAAAGCACATCTTGCCTTTGTCTTATTTGTTTTAAATTTTTTTCAAACTGATGCTAAAAGTCACTCTACATTGGATCACCATTGGCATCCAATCACTTTCAGCTCATATGCCATGGTTAAATGGTAAGACCCCCTAACTAATACACAGAATGGTCCTGTCCCTGTTTTAATATGGGGACAAGATTCTGTCTGTGCTTATTCAGAAAAAGAAGATGGAGTCTGATGGCTGCCTGAAAGATTGGTTCCTCAGGTGGGCACAGATCCTGAGTCTGCTAGTAAGTATGATTCCAAATATGAAACCTGCTCAAAATCTCTATCAGCCAGATGAGTTAACTTGGAATGTAACTTCTACTCTTACTGGAGAAGTAACAGTTTTCTGTTAATTCTCAAAGCCACCTCCTGCTCATCAGGTGGCCAGACCTTGGGTCTGATGGTTGCCAATTTGCAGCTGAATTGAGTGCTTGGGACATCCCCACAGACAACTTTAATCCTGTTGCTTTTAACTTTTGACTTTGCATTTGAAGCAGGTCAGTTACCTCCATACAGGCTCACCTTCAGCAAAGCTTAGATATGGCAGTTATTCATCGCTATAAAGAAATGTATTGAGTGCATATTGTGGTTTTAGTCTGAATGGGAAAAATGTGTGCTATGAGGGCCAGCAGTCAAAGACCAGCCACTGATGATTCTATGACTCTTATCAACCTAAGACAGAGGCATGTGCCAAAAGGCCATGTTTGCTCATAATAAACACTAAAATGCTGTGTTTGCGCAAATAAACACAAACAAGTGGCACATGTTCTCTGGGACTGGTCAGAAAGAGAATAGACATTCAGACCTAAGCCAGATGCATCCACCAGCCACCATAAATTCCAGGTAGGACCATGGAACATAAGTAAATCTTATGCCTCAGTCCAGCTAATTTTTAATAAATAAAAAGGGAGAAACTGTGCCTTTACCCCCATCCTTAAGCAGGCTGAATCAGACCTTGTTTCTGCCACAGTCAGCTAGCCCACCTAGGGTAGGGGCTTCTGACCTAGGTAAAGCCCATTGTCTGCCATATTGCAGCTTGCTACAAGAAGCCACCTGAGCTCATTTTCCTGACAAAGTGATAAGATCCTGGCATAGTGGGAGATGGGTTTCCCTCCTTTAAAAATTCAAACTCAAGTAGTAAATATTGAACCTTGATCAGAGAACTTTGTCTTGGCTCGTTATTTCTCTTGCTGTTCTCCCCATCCATCCCCAGCTTTCCTTTCAGGAACCCAGTAACCTATGACCACTGAGAGCTACAAAACCTCAAAGCACATATTGCACCTCACACAATAATAGTGGGAGACTTCAACACCCCACTTTCATCAATGGACAGATCATAGAAACAGAAACTAAACAGAGACACAGTGAAACTAACACAAGTTATGAACCAAATGGATTTAACAGATATCTATAGAACATTTTATCCTAAAACAAAAGAATATACCTTCTCAGCACCTCATGGTACCTTCTCCAAAATTGACTATATAATCATTCACAAAACAGGCCTCAACAGGTACAAAAAGATTGAAATAATCTTATGCATCTTATCAAATCACCATGGACTAAGGCTGATCTTAAATACCAACAAAAACAACAGAAAGCACACATACACATGAAAGCTGAACAACCCTCTACTCAATGGTAAACTGGTCAAGGAAGAAATAAAGAAATTAAAGACTATTTAGAGGTTAATGAAAATGAAACCACAACATACTCAAACTTATGGACACAGTAAAAGCAGTGCTAAGTGGAAAACTCATAGCTCTGAGTGCCTCCAAAAAGAAACTGGAGAGAGCATACACTAGCAGCTTGACAGCACACCTGAAAGCTCTAGAACAAGAAGAAGTAAATACACCCAAGAGGAGTAGATGGCAGGAAATAATCAAACTCAGGACTGAAATCAACCAAGTAGAAAGAAAAAGAACCATACAAAGAATCAACCAAACTAGGAGCTAGTTCTTTGAAAAAAATCTACAAGATAGATAAACCCTTAGCCCGACTAACTAAAGGACACAGAGACAGTATCCAAATTAACAAAATTAGAAATGAAGCCAGGCAGTGGTGGTACATACCTTTAATCCCAGCACTTGGGAGGCAGAGGCAGACGGATTTTTTAGTTCAAGGCCAGCCTGGTCTACAGAGTGAGTTCCAGAACAAGCCAGGGCTATACAGAGAAACCCTGTCTCAAAAAACCAAAACAAAACGAAACAAAAAAACAAACAAAATCAGAAATGAAAAGGGAGATATAACAACAGAAACTGAGGAAATCCAAAAAAATCATCAGATCCTACTACAAAATCCTATACTCAACAAAACTGGAAAATCTGGATGAAATGGACAATTATCTAGACAGATATCAGGTACCAAAGTTAAATCAGGATCAGATAAATGGTCTAAATAGTCTCATATCACCTAAAGAAATAGAAACAATCATTAATAGTCTCCTGACCAAATAAAGCCCAGGACCAGATGCGTTTAATGCAGAGTTCTATCAGACCTTCAAAGAAGACCTAATACCAATACTCCTCAAACTATTCCAGAAATAGAAACAGAAGGAACACTACCCAATTCATTTTATGAAGACATACTTACTCTAGTACCTAAGCCACACAAAGACCCAACAAAGAAAGAGAATTTCAGACCAACTTTCCTTATGAATACTGAAACAAAAATACTCAATAAAATTCTCGCAAACCAAATCCAAGAACACATCAAAATAATCATTCAACACAATCAAGTAGTCTTCACCCCAGAGATGCAGGAATGGTTCAATATATGGAAATCCATCAATGTAATCCACTATATAAACAAACTCAAAGGAAAAACACCAGATGATCATTTCATTAGATGCTGAGAAAACATTTGACAAAATCCAACATCATTCATGATGAAAGTCTTGGACAGATCAGGAATTCAGGCCCATACTTAAACATAGTGAAAGCAATATACAGCAAACCAGTAGCCAGCATCAAACTAAATGGAGGGAAACTTGAAGCAATCCCACTAAAATCAGGGACTAGACAAGGCTGCCCACTTTCTTCCTACCTGTTCAATATAGTATTCAAAGTCCTAGCCAGAGCAATTACACAACAAAAGGAGGTCAAAGACATACAAATTGGAAAGGAAGAAGTCAAAATATCACTATTTGCAGATGATATGATGGTATACTTAAGTAACCCCAAAAATTCCACCAGAGAACTCCTAAACCTGATAAACAACTTCAGAAAAGTGGCTGGATATGAAATTAAGTCAAAAAAAAATTGGTGGCCTTTCTTTACTCAAAGGATAAACAGGCTGAGAAAGAAATTAGGAAAACAACATCTTTCACAATAATCACAAATAATATAAAATGTCTTGGATTGACCCAAACTAAGCAAGTGAAAGATCTATATGACAAGAACTTCAAGTCTTTGATGAAAGAAATCAAAGAAGATCTCAGAAGATGGAAAGATCTCACATGATCATGGATTGGCAGGATTAATATAGTAAAAATGGCCATCTTGCCAAAAGAAATCTACAAATTCAATGCAATCTCCATCAAAATTCCAACTCAATTCTTCATAGAGTTAGAAAGAACAATTTGTAAGTTCATCTGGAGTAACAAAAAACATGGAATAGAGAAAACTATTCTCAACAATAAAAGAACTTCCGGCAGAATCATCATCCCTGACCTCAAACTGTACTACACAGCAATTGTGATTAAAAACTGTGTGGTATTGGTACAGTGACAGGCAGGTAAATCAATGGGATAGAATTGAAGACACAGAAATGAACTGACACAGCTATGGTCACTTGATCTTTGACAAAGGAGCTAAAACCATCCAATGGAAAAAAAGACAGCATTTTCAACAAATGGTGCTGGTTCAACTAGCAGTTGGCATGTAGAAGAATGCAAATCGATCCATTCTCATCTACTTGTACAAACCTCAAGTCCAAGTGGATCAAGGACCTCTACATAAAACCAGATACACTGAAACTAATAGAAAAGAAAGTGGGAAAAAGCCTGGCGCACATGCGCACAGGGGAAACTTTCCTGAACAGAACATCAATGGCTTATGCTCTAAGATCAGGAATTGACAAATGGGACCTCATAAAATTGCAAAGCTTCTGTAAGGCAAAGGACACTGTCAATAGGACAAAACAGCAACCAACAGATTGGGAGAACATCTTTAACCAATCCTACATCAGATAGAGGGCTAATATCCAATATATACAAAGAAATCAAGAAATTAGACTCCAGAGAACAAAATAACCCTATTAAAAAATGGGGTACAGAGCTAAACAAAAATTCTCAACTGAGGAATGCCGAATGGCTGAGAAGCACCTAAAGAAATGTCTCAACATCCTTAGTCACCAGAGAAATTCAAATCAAAACAACCCTGAGATTCCATCTCACACCAGTCAGAATGGCTAAGATTAAAAATTCAGGTGACAGCAGATGCTGGTGAGGATGTGGAGAAAGAGGAACACTCCTCCATTGCTGGTGGGATTGCAAGCTGGTACAACACTCTGGAAATCAGTCTCGTGATTTTTCAGAAAATTGGACATAGTATTACCTGAGGACCCAGCTATACCACTATTGGGCATATACCCAAAAAATGCTCCTACATATAACAAGGACACATGCTCCACTATGTTCATAGCTGCCTTATTTATAATAGCCAAAAGCTGGAAAGAACCCAGATGTCCTTCAACAAAGGAAGGGAAAGAGAAAATGTGGTACATTTACACAATGGAGTACTATTTAGCTATTAAAAACAATGAACTTATGAAATTCTTAGGCAAATGGTTGGAACTAGAAAATATCCTGAGTGAGGTAACCCAATCACAAAATAATACACAAAAGAACTCACTGATAAGTGGATATTAACCCAGAATCTCAGAATACCCAAGATACAATTCACAGACCACATGAAGCTCAAGAAGGAAGGCCAAAGTGTGGGTGATTCGGTCCTTCTTAGAAGGGGGAACAAAATATCCATGGGAGGGGTTATAGAGACAAAGTGTAGAGCAGAGACTGAAGGAAAGGCCATCCAGAGGTTGCCCTACCTGATCATCCATCCCATATCTAGACACTACTGTGGATGACAAGTGCTTGCTGACAGGAGCCTGATATAGCTGTCTCCTGAGAGGCTCTAACAGTGCCTGACAAATACAGAGGTGGATGCTTGCAGCCAACCATTGGACTGAGCACAGGGTCCCCAATGAAGGAGCTAAAGAAAGAACTGAAGGAGTAGAAGTGGTTTGCAGCCCCACAGGAGGAACAACAATATGAACCAATCAGTACCCCTAGAGCTCCCAGGGACCACTAACCAAAGAGCACACATGGAAGGACCCATGGCTCCAGCCACATATGTAACAGAGGATGGTCTTGTTGGTCATCAATGGCAGGAGAAGCCCTTGGTCCTTTGAAGGCTCTATGGCCTAGTTTATGGAAATGCCAGGGCCAGGAAGCGGGAGTGGTTGGGTGGGTAAGTGGGGGGAAGGGGAAAAGATAGGGGGTTCCTGGGGGAGGACCAGGAAAGGGGATAAAATTTGAAATGTAAATAGAGAAAATGTCTAATAAAAAAAAGAAAATACACATAAAATAAGGTACAAAAAAAAAAGATTGTATTGTGCTTGTGTGTGTGCCTGCATGTGTGTGCAGGTGCATGTGCATGTGTGCATGTGTATATGTAGAAGCCAGATGTTAATGTCAAGTGTCTTTCTCTCTCATTCTTCACCTAGTTTTCTAAGACAGAATCTTTCTCTTCACCAAGAGCTTATGAATGTGGCTAGACCTACTGGCAAGCAAACCCCAGGATCTCCCTGTCTCTGCATCCCCAGTGCTGGGATTACAGTTTTTGCGCCACTAGGCTTCTTCCATGGATGCTGGGACTCCAAAGAGAGGTCCTCAGGCTTTCATAGAAAATACCTTAATAACTCAGCTACCTCCCCAGCTCAGGTTCTTTCTAAGATGCTCCAGGCTGCCCTCAGAGGATTCTTCCCAGCATCGGTAGTACTAGTAAACCCAACCTTATTTTACCTACCAATATGCTCCTAGTGGCCTGTCATGGGGTGATACTAAAATTTTAAGACAAACAGAGGTTACTCTCTTACTTGGGAGCAACAACCTAAACCATAAATACAATGCTTGGTTTGGGGCTGTGGGTTTGAAGTGTTTACATTTTAATCCAAGCTATGAGAGAGAATAGAATAAGAGGGTTGCCATTTCTCCAGGTCTCTTGGGAGCATAGACTTAGGGAGAAAGGAAAGTCCCAGTTTTAAACCCAGCTATATCAAAAAGGGTCCCAGGGCTGGGACAACAACTCAACTGGTCAAGAGCTTTCTGTGCAAGTGTTGGGTCCTGAGCTTGGTCCCCAGAATCCACACAAAAAAAGTTGATCTTAGTGGAGCTTGATGTCTCATGATTGTAATATCAGCACTGGGCAGACAGAGACAGGCAGATCCTTAGGGCCTAGCTTGCCAGCTGGCCAGCCCAGCCTCTAGCTTATCCTACTGGGCTCCAGGCAAATGACAGACCTGGTTTCCAAATACAGTGGACAGACTCTGGCAAAGAACATGCAAGGTTGATATCTACCCTCCCCCCACACACACACACACATGTACATATGCAAACCTGGACCAGTGTACACACACATATGAACACCCACACACATGAGTACACACATACACAAACACATACAAACAGACACACACAAATCATAATCAAATATGTCCAGTGAGGATAGAATTAATTTCTCTTTCCCTGCACTCATTCACAACCCTGGTTCTTTCTCCAATGATCCACTAATTTTGGACCCTATTTGGCCTTGGTTTGGGCCTTGAGGACAAACCCAAGCCTGGCTTGATTTTTGAGACCTGTCATTCCCTTGAGAAGGACTCAGCATGACCTACCAACCTGAATGAGACTGCCTCTGCCTAGCCACTGCTGATGTGTCAATTTCTTATAGACCCTGTGAGATCACCCCACACTCCTCGTCATCTCACAGCACCCTATACATCATCTCACCCCATATCCTCCATCACCTTTCCCCACCCCCTACGTCATCTCACCTCACCAAAAATCCCCACCTCCTTCCTCAACTCTGTAAAACAAAAGACTGATACAATAGAATGACTTTCTGCATTGACAGACTCCCAGCCTGAGTGTGTTTGTTTTGGGCCAAGGCACTCGCCATCCAGCTCAGCTCCAAGAGACTCGGCTGGACTAGGTTCTCTCCTCTAGCACAGACCTGCCTGCAGAGAGCTGGCACACTCGGACACAACCTCGTCCACACAGAAAAAGATGAGAAGGGACGAAAAGTGATGCTGCCTTCTTTTCACTCCTCCCTTGGCTCTGAATCCAGGCTCTGGCTTATTTATTATCTTCCATGGCGGAATCCCACTTCCTGTTTGTCTGGTTTCAGCGCCACATGCTTAGTGAAAGGCAAAGCATGAACTTCTTTTGGCAACACAAATTCTTCAAACCCTAACCCTATCCTAACTATGTGGAAACGGGATGTGAAATAGTAAAAGCATTCAAAGCCAAGGAAGAAATTCCAAACATCAGAGACAGAGCAATCCCTTTGTAAAGGAAGAAAACAGGGAAGAGGTGAGGGTTGTTATATTAGAACTGTACAATTCTCAGATCTGGGAGTAGATTAGAGCTAAGAGCTAAGGGAGCATAGACAGTTGGGGACAACTGTGACAAAGGCCCAAGGATGCCCCATGAGCATGCACCCTCAGAGGAACAAGGGCTGAAACAGAGTGATTTTGAGGAAAACTTTATGTGACATCCAGCAAGAAGACAGCTGACTGTGGCTGCAGAAGTGACAGGACCTCCCATTCTAAAGGTCAAAGGAGCTGCTGACACTTTAGGACTGGCCTGACTGCTAGATCTAGGAGTTCCCACTTGAACAAGGTAGCCTGATGCTCACCGTTGGTCAGAATGTCTTATCAAGAATAAATAACCTCACAAAATATCAACATTAGGCACCATCATCCTGAGATTGTAAACACACAAGATCATTTTGCCATCTATAAATATGTTTGTTCTCTGGCTAAAATCAGTGATAACTACTTTTTTACCAATTGCAAAATTAGCTTTATGTTACTCAAGGTTGATATCTGACCTACACACACACACACACACACACACACACACACACACACACACACGTGCATATGCAAATTGTACACCCACACAGGTGTACACACACACACATATGCATACACACACACACACACACACACACCACATACACACATACACAATCATAATCTAATATGGCTCAGTGAGGCCGAAAGTGAATCAATTTCTCTTTCCCTGCACCCATTCAGAACCCTGGATCTTTCTCCAGTCATCCCCTGGGACATGACCTCCGCCACACTGAACAAGACGGGAGGGGACAGTGAGTGATGCGGTCTTCTTTTCACTCCGCCCTTGGCTATGAATGCAGGTTCTGCCTTATTTATTATGTTCCATGGCCAATTCCCACTTCCTGTTTGCTCTGATTCTGTGCCACATGCTTAGTCAAAGGCCAGGCATGAATTTCTTTTGGCAATTCAAATTCTCCAAAAACATATAGGAAGCTTGTATTTAATTCTCAACCTTTCTGTGTATAGATAATCTATCTAGACAGGAATTTAATCCTGGAAACTCTGGAATTTTCTACATTGGTGTATATGACCTGCCTACCTTTCTTCCCTGTCCCTTAGTTTGATGGTGGCCATTTCCTAGCTGTCGAAAACAACAGACTCTAGTGCAGGGCTTCTTTAACACCTTCCCCAGCAGTCCTACAAGCCCTTAGCAGCTGTCTTATCTGCTGTTAAACCTAGTCTCTCACTACACAGACATCATTTTGACTGCTTCAGTCCAGGATGCTCAAGCAAGGACTCATTCAAACTGAAGTGAGGCTGCATACAAGGGAAGTCTGACCCAGTAACACTCACTTCCTGTGAGCTGGTGCTCCCAGGAAAACAGGCAGTGCTATATCCACCAGGCTGATTAACTTGTTAAAACTTGAATGACTGGAGAGAGATAGAATGTTGTAGGTCAGAAGCAAAACTGTCTAGGCTATCATTAACCCCCTAAGTCCTTCATTCCCTGCCTCTGTGTGAGACCCTAATATGCTTTTAACTTTTAGGTAAATCAGTCCAATAATATTTTTAATATCTAAGGCCTGTAGCAGAGTTTCCCTCAATTTGATGTGACCCACCAATGCATTTTAAATACCTGATGTTCCCACCAATGTGTTTTTTAAAGTCTCTTGGTTTATCCTTTGTTATAATACTATGAAAACCCATAGACCCATTGCCATGTTGGAATATGGTGTTTGGAGTAGCCTAAAAGTGTATTCCTGGGCTGAGGTCACACATATTTGGCTCTAGGATTCTCTCTCTCTCTCTCTCTCTCTCTCTCTCTCTCTCTCTCTCTCACACACACACACACACACACACACACACACACACACACACACTTATTTTGGGGGGATGGTGTGTGTGGAGGCTAGAAGACATCTTTTGGAGTTCATTTTCTCCTTCCACTGAGGGTTCTAGGGATTGAACTCAGGTCATCAGGCTTGGTGGTCAGCTCCTTTCCCAGCTGGGCTATTTGGCCAGCTTCAGAATAAATTCTTATTTAGTTGGAAGTGAGAGCTGTGCTTTTGCACCAATATTCACTTCCCACTTGGCAGGATCCAACGTACATGTTTGCTTTGATAGATCTTGCTGAGAACAAGCAATTGTCAGCAAAACAGTTGATTTTTCTCTTTAGTCCTCTTGCCTCACAGCCTTTATCAGTGCGTAGTTTATCTTTCAAGATACAATCAACAACCATTTGGACAAACGTTCTGCCACTATGTAATTAAAGACACCAACTTTCTGGTATCTGAATTCTTGATCCCAATACCAACCATCTAACCAACTGGTCATCCAGCTTAAGTTCTATCAATGGCTTTAGCTAGTATGTTTCCACCACATCACATACCCTCTGAGCTATCCTTAGTCAACAAAACTCACAACAAACTAGATACTACATTCACACAAATCTAGGTCATTAGATGGCCTCTGAAACACACAATAGTTTGTGTCTTATGAACATAAAGCCTTGAGATGTTAGCTAATTTCCTTAAAGATACCAAGAACACAACTCTCAACTAAAGTTGGGGTTAACTCTCCTTAGTATTCCCTCATTTTTCCTGATAATGTAAAAGTTATCAGGAAATGGAGAAAAAAAACCAACAACGTGGATTTGCTGTGAACATGCTGGAACATGCCTATGCCTGCGAGACACCTAGACTTTAGAAACTCCTTGTTTTTCCCTCAGTGTATATTAAATACTCTCAAGGCTTCAGACGGTAATTGCTGTCATTGAGAATAACACTCTTTCTGTGACCATGATGCTTCAAGGTAACAACCAGTTGCATCTTGTTTTAGTTAAGGAGACAGTATTTGACTTGACTACAATACATCAGTACCACTAACATATCAACTTAATGGCAGATTTTGTTACCAGTCAACAAAACGTGAGTTTTCTTTGAGGAGTTGAAAGGTATCTTTGTTAGCAGCATCTTTCTTAAAAGAATCAACTCCTTGAGTGGTGTGAGGAGATGGATGTCACTTGTAATACTGACATACTACACAGGGGAATGCAGTGTGTTGTCTGTGAACATTATACAGTTGTATGTGTATAATACAGTCTGGTGCAAGTCAACTGGTGATCTTCTTACAATGGGACCCTGATTCAGTAGGTCAGGGATTGAGTTTGTCCTCAGTGATGGAGGACAGGGACAGGGACAGGTGTGTAGCTGCCTGCAGCCATGCAAACTGGATTCTCCTGGAAGAGGAGTGGGAGCCTGAAAAGAAATATAAGGGAATTGGGCTGGTAGAGAAATGAATGAGACCAAGTCGGAGTTCTGATCAAGGTCCATCTTTACTAGGAACATCATGTATATTTATACATTTCACAAAATGAAAGCAAGTCTCTGGACGCCAGAATCTTGTCAGGCCATTAACACTTGTAACTAGCAGGAACCTGCCAGGCAGGGTGGAGAGAGAGAGATAGCTGGGGAGGCATCAGACAAAAGAGCTTTGTTTGGCTCACCTTGGGTGGGCAAGCCACTTCAGGCAGAAGGCAAGTTCTGAGTCGATAGGCTTTTATGGCTGAGGAGAGGTCACACAGGTGGGTCTCAGTGATGGAGGACAGAGACAGGTGGACCCCAGGGACCAACTCTCCAGTCATTTTAACCTAAACTGGTAAGCTCCAGGCTCAGTGAGACCCTGCTTCAAAAACTAAAGTGGACAGTAACAGAGTCCTCTACCATTGACCTCTGGCCTCTGAACACACATGGACACATGCATACATACATACCCCACTGCACAAAACTCATTATTTGGAGCTTTTAGTGCAATTGAGTTGACCCCATTGTTTGTGCCTGTAATGTGTATCTACTGGAGTGGAAGCATGCAACTGAACAATACCAGTCACTTCATAACCAAGGGAAACATGCAAAGGAGTAGAAAAGACCTGGGTTCCCCAGGTCCTCTTCAGACGTAGAAACCCAGTACTCTGAAGGCCTCTACTAGAGCCCACCTCCTAAGGACCAGGTACTGAGCTACTAACACACAGGCCATTGAAGGAACATTCCAGATCCAAAATGTAACAGCAATTTATTTTCTGCTTTGTGGGTGGATTTTTGGGGGTTGGGGCAGTTTTTGAATTTTGTTTTTAAAAACACGGAGACTTCTGAGCTGAGTGCCTTTTTGAGGGCTGTAATCCTTTCAGAGCTTCTTGAGGCTGGGAGCATCTGTCGGTTCACAGCCCCTTTCTCCATCTTCAGAGGCAGGTGAGTCTGGCCAATGCTTTCTAGAACTACCATATCCATTCTTCTACCCAGAAGCACCCAGCAGTTACAAGGAACCTCAGATAATGCAGGGCAATCTCCACCCCTCAGCGTCAGCTGAGCAACAAAGTCAATTAACCTTGATTCTCATACTGAAAGCACTCTCTAGTTCTAGAAATAGGTATGGGTGCTTCTGTTGTGTGTGCCACGGGTCTCTCAGGAGCCTTCTACACATTGCCCCATGCAGACTCATTGTCTGACAGGATGAGTTATTGTTGATTTTGTCTTTCTTAGAAGGAGGAGAAGTGGGAAGAGGAGGAGGAGGAGGAGGAGGAGGGAAGGAAAGAAAGAAGGAAGGGAGAGAGAGAAGATGAAAGAGAAATTTGATTATTTTTATTTTATATTTATGAGTGCTTGCCTCTGTGTATGTGTGTGTGTGTGTGTGTGTGTGTGTGTGTGTGTGTTGCCTGCAGAGGCCAGAAGAGGGAACTAGATTCCCTGGAACTAACATTATGAATGGTTGTGAATGCCCTGTGGGTGCTGAGAAGCAAACCTAGGTCCTCTGGAAGAGCAATAAGTGCTCTTAACCACTGAGCCATCTCTCCATTCCCTTGTCCCTCTTGAAGTCATTTCCCCACTATTTTCTAGACATCAATCTTCTTTTATTTCCTCTTATTATAATGAAGAGGAGCAAATAAACCACACTGGTAATATTGTAGACCTGTTCAAATCTAGATAATGACCAAACTTTTAATATACATTGATGAAAGCAAATTAAATCCTATAGGATTCTCAGTGATAAGGGAATGTTAAACATCCTACGCCCGATAACTTTCTTATCCCATCCTATGCCCAATAACTTTCTTATCCCATAGACATGTAAATGAGCCCACCATGATACTTGACATTTAACTTTAAAAATTACCTGCCCACAGAGAAACAGAAAAATAAGATTTCCAAAGGGCGGAAAGCAAAGCAGTAGAAAGTGATGCTTTTGTTAGCATCGAGATATTAAAATAATCTTCTCTATGAAAATTACCACATGGCAGCCAGGATTCTGAAGGAAGCTCTCCAGGCAGAGAGAAAACCATGCCAGATAAAAACTGGAATCTGTACAAAGCAAGAAAGCTGTGGCTGCCACAGGAATGTGTGTGTCTGACTACTTTACCTACATTATTAAAGGGCAATCAGCTATTCGATTTGAACCACACATGCTGTCTTAGTACGTAGAGGAAAATGTGACAAAAAGAGAAGAAAGGAGAAGAATGGAGACTAGAAACACTGTTTAAAGTTCTCCTTCTAAGGATGAATGATACAGCATCCCTTAAAGACAGGTGACAGAAAGGTATGGATTTACTCAAACCATAGAGTAACCATTCCATTTGCAAACTGAAGACTTTTAACAAGCCAATAAGGAAGATGACTTCATAAATCAAAATAAAAATTTCATCCCTGGTGCTGCATGCCTATAATCCCAGAACTTGGCAGAACTGAGGCAGAAGGACCAAAAGTTTGAGGCCAATCTGGAATCCATCATGAGTTTGAGACAACCTGAACTATGATTTGTGGTCAAAGTGAGGCTGTCTAGTGAGACTATCCTCTCCCTCTCAGAAATGAAAGAGACTGGGAGGATGGGGAGAAACCCAGTAGAAAGGAAAAGAGAAAGAAAGGGGAGACAGATGGAAAAGAAACAAGGTATAAATGCAAGGTTTCTAGCCAATGCCCAGGAGTCCTACCAGAGCATCAACCATATGCCCTGTGCCCTCCACAGAACAACAATCATATGTCCTTTGCCCTCCAGCCCCTTGCTAGCCAATCCCCAACCCCAGAAGCTGCACTGAATGGAATTTGTATTTTTGCTTGAGGATCCTCAGAATGCCTTTGCTGTTGTCAAATGGAAAGTCTCTACCATGGAACATGAGCAAATACAATTTGTCAAAGTAAATTTCCTCCAGAAACTCTAACCCTTTCATGTGTCCACCAAAGTTGTCTAAGTGTTCTTGTATTTCCAAACCTCTTCCAACCTGGGTAGAACCTCCTTCCTTTTGCTAGTCTAGGTTGAAATCTTGATGTGATTAGCATGTTCCTGGACACCAGTGAACTTAGAATTTATTCCTCTACTGTGACATTTCATCTTTAGTAAATTGTTTTGTAGTTTGTTTGTTTAGACAGGCTCTCTCTGTGTAGCCCAGGCTGGCCTTGAACTCACAAGATCTACTTGCCTTTGCCTCCTGAGTTCAGGAATTAAAAGGTGTGCCCCCCATGCCCAGCCTCTTGTCTGTTTTCTTATGAAATTTTCATTTTCTTGTGGGCAGGTATACTGGAGTTCTTAGAATAGTGTAGTCAGTTGACTTCACATATGGTGAACATTCTCTCTCCCTCAGTCACTGTTAGCTTTACCCAGAGCACCCACCAGTGACACTGATTGCATCTGATATGACCAGATCCACCAGTTTGGAGCCAGAATTTGTTTTCAACTTTTACGTTTTTGTTGTGGAAGTTTATGCTTCTTGTACATAAGTGTTCCGTGTTTTCTCTTATCAACTTCATAGTTTTATCTAACACAGCAAATGTTTATTAACTGGCCTCACATTACTGTAAGAAAATGTCTGAGATAATTAACATATAAAGAAGATCATGGTGACACACACACCTTTAATGCCAGCACTCAGGAGGCAAAGGCAGGTGAATCTCTGTGAGTTTAAGGCCAATCTAGCCTACATAGTAAGTTTCAGGCCATACCGAAGAAAGACACACACACACACACACACACACACACACACACACCACACAGAGTTGGGGGTGGGATTATTTGGCTCATAATTCTGAAGCTTCCAGTCTAGCATCAGATGGCCCATTGCATTCAACCTCCTTCAAGGGCAGCACATCCCAATGGGAGCACATAGCAGAGAGAACCATCCACCTCATGAGAGATCAGGAGGAAGCCAAGGTCCCATAATGCCCTTCAATGGCAACTCTCCCCCATCATGACCTAAGGTTACCCATGAGCCCCATACCTCCTAAGGTTCCATGCAGACCTCATAGTGCCACCATAGGGACAAAGTCTTGAGCACATCAGCTTTTCAGAGACATTATCCAAACCACAGTGCAGTCTTTAGTCTAGCTGGAATCCAGCTTTATGTCAGGTGAAGCAGGAATCTAGTTCTCCAGCATCCCTTGTCTTTGTTCACCGATTCTTATTGCTGTCTCTATCATGCAGTCAATCCAATGCATTCAGAAGAGCCCCTTAATAGGCCCATGGGCTGAGTTGGTGTGTTCCAGTGCCAATAGGACAGTCCTGGGAGATTCCAGGTATTTATTTAGGCGGTATATACATACACTGGTCTTGCATTGTGACCCACGAAGTCTAAACTCTCTACTACCAGCCCTTTGGAGAAAGGCACACTGATCTCCTTCTCCACACATTACCCTCTAACAGCTATGCACTGTGGCTGCTTGTTTCACACTCCTTTCCCTGGGGTGTACAAAGCTGTCAAGCTTGGAGCCAGGCCTGAAGGAACCTCGAATGAAACCGGCATTGAGTGATAAGATTTGAGGTACAGATTGCTTTGTTTATTTTTTAAGTAGTCTTGATACTGTTCCCTTTAAGCACTTCGAACCACCTTAGCCCAAGTAGATGAAAGTCAGGTCAATGTCAAATAGATCTTTAGAGTAAATGTCAAACCAGGGATTCTCAGGTTATTTTCTCAATGAAATTCAATTACATGGTAAGACTCTTAATCCCTGTTCCTGGCTTAGAAGAGTTTGTCCCTTTGATGTTGTTCTACCAAGATGGAATTTAATTGAAACTGTCTATGGACCGGATTCCTCTACAGTACTAACTACTGGTAGCAAAAATTAACATTTCAAAACCATTTTACAGGGCTTCCAAAAGTTTTTGATGGATCTGGTTTTGGTTGAGAGAATAATGGACAATTCCTGGCTCGCTACTCGTTGAAGAGAGAACAGGATGTATCAGGCTGATCCAGAGAGCCTGGCCCTGTTCCTCTGGCCACAGCCAAAATTCAGTGTTTATTATCACTTGGTAGCCAGGATCCTAACACAAACTCTTATCCATGGGATTGTACCCTAAGCCTTCCAGTAAATGTCAGAAGCCATAAAGAGTACCAAACTCAGTGTTCTTTCTCTATGTACATATACACAGTGAAGTTTAATATAGAATTTGGGTGTATTAATGGCATAACTGGTTTGATATTAATCAAGGCCTGCCCTTTTCTGAAGAGAAACGGAGGAGGAGTGGATGGGGGAGGGGAAAGGAAAGGTGGGGGAAGTGACTGGGAAAAGAGGAGAGAGGGGAAACTTCAGTGGGGGATATAAAATAAGTAAAATTTAAAAATAATCTGGGTATATTAAAAGATTAACAATAGGGCTGGTGAGATGGCTCAGCAGGTAAGAGCACCGATTGCTCTTCCGAAGGTCATAAGTTCAAATCCCAGCAAACACATGGTGGCTACAACCACCCATAATGAGATCTGACACCCTCTTCTTGTGCATCTGAAGACAGCTACAGTGTACTTATAATAAATAAATAATAAATAAATTTTTAAAAAAAAATTTAAAAAAAAGATTAACAATAGCTAATATAGTAAGTATGGTAGTATACTATAACATAAGTTATTTAGAACTTACAGAGTACTTCTGGAATTCTCTATTTAATATTTCCAGACTGTAGCTAGCCAAGGGCAACTGAAACTAAGAAAATCAAAACAAGCTACAAGGGGACCATTTAAACCTATATTTAAGAAATTATCATAGGGCCTGAAAAGATGGCTCAATAATTAAGAGCATTTACTCTTGCAGAGGATCTAGGTTAGGTTCTCGGCATTGGCTCACGACCACCTGTACCTCCTGCTCTAGGTGATCTGATGCCATCTTCTAACCTCTATAAGCACATGTACATACATGTTACATGTAAACTTACACAGACACACAGATACAGAGAGAGAGAGAGAGAGAGAGAGAGAGA